>JAIGNY010000909.1:50000-52507 GCA_020152595.1 Chiridota heheva
TTTTCCAGAGGTATTTCAAATTTGAAATATGTAACATTGCTACGGCTTTAACGTTAGGATAGCAAATGATCGTGGGAAAATCACAAAATGGCGGCTTCCATGTAGCAAAATGTTCCCACTTTTAGGAAGATAACATACATGTTCCTATTTATAGGCATGCTGCCAGACTGTCAGAACATTGATTTGACTAAAGTTGTACTCTTGTCAAACCTATCATTTCTGACCTCCTATTCTGAGTCCTGCAAAAACGGGATGTATGTGAAAACATGTCTGTGACAATGTTTTTCAGCACAATATATGTCAAAAGCCGACTATCAAAAACCTTATACTTTTATCCGTAGGTATCCAAACTGGCTGTCAAATGTTTTCTTCAATTCCTTTTCTGGCCAATGCGTTCTGGTCAGGCTGTGTGCCCGTCAGGTTGCAAGTGCATTAGGATGTTTTCCATAACTTGTGAAAAGATGGACTCCTTATCTGAAAAACAATTCAACAATTATTCCATGAAGTACGTCGCTGTCTTAAACGAGGTACCCAGTCATATGCAACAAGGAAACTTCACATAGCTCCAATACCAACCAGATCTAATTCAGCTGTTTTTGAGTGATAATGGCATCTCTCACACTTGGGACAACTACAACTTCAGCCTGACCAATCTTAAACAGTTTTTTTCTCACCACAACCGCATCAGGAAATTTCCCAGAGGACTTCTCAAAACAATGCCAAATATTATTCATCTGAATTTAATGAAAAATCAGATTGATGCAATTTCACCACTGGCCTGTTCAACAAGTATCTATACGGAAATGTTATTTCTTGAACAAAATAATGTTCTTCGTGTTGAAGAGAATGCCATGAATATGCTTGCAAATTTATCAGAGTTTTGGATTTCCGGTAATCAATTAAATTAAATACCTGAAGGGCTGTTTCGTGGAGAAAAAACTAAAATCTCTTGATATTAGTTTTAACAAAATTACATATATACCACCTCTTACCTTCATCTTAAATGTTCATATTCAATACTTAGAGTTTCAAAGCAATCCGATTCATAATTTTAGGCAAAGCTGCTTCCAGTACTTATGTTCTCTTGAAAGCATTCATCTTATGCAGTGCAGTCTTGTGTTTCTACCTGATGATCTCATTGGTAGCACAACTCTTTTTAGATTACTAAATCTGAATTTGTAAAATATTAATTTATCCGTAATCCCAACTAAACTCCTACAACATATGCCAAATCTTACAAATCATACAAAAGTGAATATGAATAACAACTTCATAAAAAGCATACCTAAAGACGCTTTTAAACACAATCAAAAACTTCAAAGTTTGTATCTACAAAATAATGAAATAAAAGTTGTGCACCCTGGAGCATTCACCGGAATCAGGACAACATTCCTTTCCATTGAGCTGAATGACAACATTTTGTCAACACCGGAATGCGGTGCTCTTGAAATTTCCAATGGGACTACAATGAGAACTTGGTTAGAGGGAAATCCATGGCTCTGTTCATGTTTGTTTGTGTCAATTCTCATCATGGTTCAAGATGTTGTTGAGATTCGTAATGAACCCATATGTCTTGGAGCAATCAATGTTGTAAATAAGACATTTTCTGAAGTAAAAACTATGGTTATGGATGACCTTCTGTGTAAAACTACGACTACTTTCCCAATGCCAACCACAAAGGCAATACACCTGGATGACATACCTGTAAGCAAAGAGTGGAAGCTTTTTGCTGGAACTGGTTACATCATTATTTACTGCATATTTTCATTGGCCATAATTGCCTGCGTCTTTCAATCAGTCAGATATATGAGAAACATTATGGGATAAGATTTTTAAATGCTTTCTTCACTATTCTGTTCCTTTTGAATTCCTCTTTCATATGAGACTTGCTTGACCACTGAACTAATATAGCTTTGTATTCATGGTTTTACGACCCGAAATTCAAACAGTTCGAATCTTTAATTACTTTGAAAAATGAAAAAAAAAAACAATAATTGCAATACCGTTCATTTCAGACCTGCAATTTAAGAATTTGATCTGTATTTAAAAATTCTGCATATTCCTTCAGTCCTTGAAAATATTTCAAAAGACTAAAAGGATTTCTCATACTTATCAGCTTATGCCGGCATTCAATTGTTTGATGTCTAACAAATTGCGTGGTGCGAGGTAAAGTATACAAGGTGGATAGCTTTTAGCTAAAGGAAACAACAAGTTTTTAAGTTTCAAAAAACTATTCGGATTAAAAAAAATGCATGAAGTTTAAATGTCAAGACAGCAAGTTTGTTTAGGAAATAGTGGTCTCAGTGGCACTAAATGTTTCTAAATTAAGGTATCTCGCCAAGTTGCCGCTGGCCCGCTGACGTTACATCCTTTGTCCAATAAATCTTTTGAAAATATCAATTAATCTGCCATACCAGACGGAAATCCAAAGACTTGTGAGCTTTTCCGCTACTGGCTTACCAGCTCTTGAAGTAATTTTCACCATTAGAAGATTAGTTCAGTGGTCA
>JAIGNY010000910.1:0-49368 GCA_020152595.1 Chiridota heheva
TATTGAACAAAACTGTCACGGAGGAAAATGGTTTTGAACCCATTGATGCCACCCTCTCCTTTTTTGACGTTTTTAAGTCTCATTGACTTAGTGTGCACATAATTATTGCCTTACGGATACAGCTAATTACAGGTAGCTAATTACAATAAAACATACATTTTCGCATATCAAACGAAAGGTCTACTAGTCCTCTGTCTCCTGAGCACATAACATTTTTGAAAATGTGTTGTTATAAGGCGTGATTCAACCAAATTGCGCCCCACTTTACGTAAATCATTTCTGAAAATCTCAGATTTTGTTCCTCTGCAAAAACGGCTGATTGAGTCTATTTGAATATATCCGATCCCAAATTTTTTGACATTTTTGAAAAGCCTGGTAACCCCTATTGAACAAAACTGTCACGGAGGAAAATGGTTTTGAACCCATTGATGCCACCCTTCTCCTTTTGACGTTTTTAAGTCTCATTGACTTAGCGTGCACATAATTATTGCCTTACGGATACAGCTAATTAGAGGTAGCAAAACGGCTGACTGAGTCTACTTGAATAAATCCGATCCTGAATTTTTTGACATTTTTGAAAAGCCTGGTCACCCCTATTGAACAAAACCGTCACGGAGGAAAATGGTTTTGAACCCATTGATGCCACCCTCTCCTTTTTGACGTTTTTAAGTCTCATTGACTTAGTGTGCACATAATTATTGCCTTACGGATACAGCTAATTACAGGTAGCTAATTACAATAAACATACATTTTCGCATATCAAACGAAAGGTCTACTAGTCCTCTGTCTCCGAGCACATAAATTTTCGAAAATGTGTTGTTATAAGGCGTGATTCAAATCCAAATTGCGCCCCACTTTACGTAAATCATTTCGAAAATCTCAGATTTTGTTCCTCTGCAAAAACGGCTGATTGAGTCTATTTGAATATATCCGATCCCAAATTTGACATTTGACTATTTTTGAAAAGCCTGGTAACTCCCTATTGAACATAAACTACGGTCACGGAGGAAAATGAGTTTGAATAAACCCATTGATGCCACCTCTCCCTTTTTGACGTTTTTAAGTCTCATTGACTTAGTGTGCACATAATTATTGCCTTACGGATACAGCTAATTACAGGTAGCAATTACAATAAATATACATTTTCGCATATCAAACGAAAGGTCTACTAGTCCTCTGTCTCCGGAGCCCATAAAATTTTCGAAAATGTGTTGTTATAAGGCGTGATTCAACCAAATTGCGCCCCACTTTACGTAAATCATTTGAAAATCTCAGATTTTGTTCCTCTGCAAAACGGCTGATTGAGTCTATTTGAATATATCCGATCCCAAATTTTTTGACATTTTTGAGAAGCCTGGTAACCCCTATTGAACAAAACTGTCACGAAGGAAAATGGTTTTGAACCCATTGATGCCACCCTTCCTTTTTGACGTTTTTAAGTCTCATTGACTTAGCGTGCACATAATTATTGCCTTACGGATACAGCTAATTAGAAGGTAGCAAAACGGCTGACTGAGTCTACTTGAATAAATCCGATCCTGAATTTTGACATTTTTGAAAAGCCTGGTCACCCTCTATTGAACAAAACCGTCACGGAGGGAAATGGTTTGAACCCATTGATGCCACCCCTCTCCTTTTTGACGTTTTTAAGTCTCATTGACTTAGTGTGCACATAATTATTGCCTTACGGATACAGCTAATTACAGGTAAGCTAATTACAATAAACATACATTTTCGCATATCAAACGAAAGGTCTACTAGTCCTCTGTCTCCGAGCCATAAAATTTTCGAAAATGTGTTGTTATAAGGCGTGATTCAACTAAATTGCGCCCCACTTTACGTAAATCATTTCGAAAATTCTCAGATTTTGTTCCTCTGCAAAACGGCTGATTGAGTCTATTTGAATATATCCGATCCCAAATTTTGATATTTTGAAAAGCCTGGTAACCCCTATTGAACAAAACTATCACGGAGGAAAATGGTTTTGAACCCATTGATGCCACCCTTCTCCCTTTTTGACGTTTTTAAGTCTCATTGACTTAGCGTGCACATAATTATTGCCTTACGGATACAGCTAATTAGAGGTAGCAAAACGGCTGACTGAGTCTACTTGAATAAATCCGATCCTGAATTTTTTGACATTTTTTGAAAAGCCTGGTCACCCCTATTGAACAAAACCGTCATGGAGGAAAATGGTTTTGAACCCATTGGATGCCACCCCCTCTCCCTTTTTGACGTTTTTAAGTCTCATTGACTTAGTGTGCACATAATTATTGCCTTACGGATACAGCTAATTACAGGTAGCTAATTACAATTAACATACATTTTCGCATATCAAACGAAAGGTCTACTAGTCCTCTGTCTCCGAGCACATAACATTTTCGAAAAATGTGTTGTTATAAGGCGTAATTCAACCAAATTGCGCCCCACTTTACGTAAATCATTTCGAAAATCTCAGATTTTGTTCCTCTGCAAAACGGCTGATTGAGTCTATTTGAATATATCCGATCCCAAATTTTTGACATTTTTGAAAAGCCTGGTAACCCCTATTGAACAAAACTGTCACGGAGGAAAATGGTTTTGAACCCATTTGATGCCACCCTTCTCCTTTTTGACGTTTTTAAGTCTCATTGACTTAGCGTGCACATAATTATTGCCTTACGGATACAGCTAATTACAGGTAGCAAAACGGCTGACTGAGTCTACTTGAATAAATCCGATCCTGAATTTTTTGACATTTTTAAAACGCCTGGTCACCCCTATTGAACAAAACCGTCACGGAGGAAAATGGTTTTGAACCCATTGGATGCCACCCTCTCCCTTTTGACGTTTTTAAGTCTCATTGACTTAGTGTGCACATAATTATTGCCTTACGGATACAGCTAATTACAGGTAGCCAATTACAATTAACATACATTTTCGCATATCAAACGAAAGGTCTACTAGTCCTCTGTCTCGAGCACATAAAATTTTCGAAAAATGTGTTGTTATAAGGCGTGATTCAACCAAATTGCGCCCCACTTTACGTAAATCATTTCGAAATTCTCAGATTTTGTTCCTCTGCAAAAACGGCTGATTGAGTCTATTTGAATAGATCCGATCCCAAATTTTTGACATTTTGAAAAGCCTGGTAACCCCTATTGAACAAAACTGTCACGGAGGAAAATGGTTTTGAACCCATTTGATGCCACCCTTCTCCCCTTTTAACGTTTTTAAGTCTCATTGACTTAGCGTGCACATAATTATTGCCTTACGGATACAGCTAATTAGAGGTAGCAAAACGGCTGACTGAGTCTACTTGAATAAATCCGATCCTGAATTTTTTGACATTTTTGAAAAGCCTGGTCACCCCCCTATTGAACAAAACCGTCACGTAGGAAAATGGTTTTGAACCCATTGATGCCACCCCTCTCCCTTTTGACGTTTTTAAGTCTCATTGACTTAGTGTGAACATAATTATTGCCTTACGGATACAGCTAATTACAGGTAGCTAATTACAATAAACATACATTTTCGCATATCAAACGAAAGGTCTACTAGTCCTCTGTCTCCCGAGCACATACAATTTTCAAAAATGTGTTGTTATAAGGCGTGATTCAACCAAATTGCGCCCCACTTTACGTAAATCATTTCGAAATTCTCAGATTTTGTTCCTCTGCAAAAACGGCTGATTGAGTCTATTTGAATAAATCCGATCCCAAATTTTTTGACATTTTTGAAAAGCCTGGTAACCCCTATTAAACAAAACTGTCACGGAGGAAAATGGTTTTGAACCCATTTGATGCCATCCTCTCCCTTTTTGACGTTTTAAGTCTCATTGACTTAGCGTGCACATAATTATTGCCTTACGGATACAGCTAATTAGAGGTAGCAAAACGGCTGACTGAGTCTACTTGAATAAATCCGATCCTGAATTTTTTGACATTTTTAAAAGCCTGGTCACCCCTATTGAACAAAACCGTCACGGGAGGAAAATGGTTTTGAACCCATTGGATGCCACCCCTCTCTCCCTTTTTGACGTTTTAAGTCTCATTGACTTAGTGTGCACATAATTATTGCCTTACGGATACAGCTAATTACAGGTAGCTAATTACAATAAACATACATTTTCGCATATCAAACGAAAGGTCTACTAGTCCTCTGTCTCCCGAGCACATAAAATTTTCGAAAAATGTGTTGTTATAAGGCGTGATTCAACCAAATTGCGCCCCACTTTACGTAAATCATTTCGAAATTCTCAGATTTTGTTCCTCTGCAAAAACGGCTGATTGAGTCTATTTGAATAAATCCGATCCCAAATTTTTTGACATTTTGAAAAGCCTGGTAACCCCTATTAAACAAAACAGTCACGGAGGAAAATGGTTTTGAAACCCATTTGATGCCCTTCTTCCTTTTTGACGTTTTTAAGTCTCATTGACTTAGCGTGCACATAATTATTGCCTTACGGATACAGCTAATTAGAGGTAGCAAAACGGCTGACTGAGTCTACTTGAATAAATCCGATCCTGAATTTTTTGACATTTTTAAAAAGCCTGGTCACCCCCCTATTGAACAAAACCGTCACGGAGGAAAATGGTTTTGGAAAACCCATTGGATGCCACCCCTCTCCCTTTTTGACGTTTTTAAGTCTCATTGACTTAGTGCGCACATAATTATTGCCTTACGGATACAGCTAATTACAGGTAGCCAATTACAATTAACATACATTTTCGCATATCAAACGAAAGGTCTACTAGTCCTCTGTCTCCCGAGCACATAAAATTTTCGAAAAATGTGTTGTTATAAGTCGTGATTCAACCAAATTGCGCCCCACTTTACGTAAATCATTTCGAAATTCTCAGATTTTGTTCCTCTGCAAAAACGGCTGATTGAGTCTATTTGAATAAATCCGATCCCAATTTTTTTGACATTTTTGAAAAGCCTGGGAACCCCCCTATTAAACAAAACAGTCACAGAGGAAAATGGTTTTGAACCCATTGATGCCACCCTTCTCCCTTTTTGACGTTTTAAGTCTCATTGACTTAGCGTGCACATAATTATTGCCTTACGGATACAGCTAATTAGAGGTAGCAAAACGGCTGACTGAGTCTACTTGAATAAATCCGATCCTGAATTTTTTGACATTTTTAAAACGCCTGGTCACCCCCCTATTGAACAAAACCGTCACGGAGGAAAATGGTTTTGAACCCATTGGATGCCACCCTCTCCCTTTTGACGTTTTTTAAGTCTCATTGACTTAGTGTGCACATAATTATTGCCTTACGGATACAGCTAATTACAGGTAGCTAATTACAATTAACATACATTTTCGCATATCAAACGAAAGGTCTACTAGTCCTCTGTCTCCCGAGCACATACAATTTTCGAAAAATGTGTTGTTATAAGGCGTGATTCAACCAAATTGCGCCCCACTTTACGTAAATCATTTCGAAATTCTCAGATTTTGTTCCTCTGCAAAAACGGCTGATTGAGTCTATTTGAATAGATCCGATCCCAAATTTTTTGACATTTTTGAAAAGCCTGGTTACCCCCCTATTGAACAAAACCGTCACAGAGGAAAATGGTTTTGAACCCATTGGATGCCACCCTTCTCCCTTTTTGACGTTTTAAGTCTCATTGACTTAGCGTGCACATAATTATTGCCTTACGGATACAGCTAATTAGAGGTATCAAAACGGCTGACTGAGTCTACTTGAATAAATTCGATCCTGAATTTTTTGACATTTTTGAAAAGCCTGGTCACCCCCCTATTGAACAAAACCGTCACGGAGGAAAATGGTTTTGAACCCATTGATGCCACCTCTCCCTTTTTGACGTTTTAGTCTCATTGACTTAGTGTGCACATAATTATTGCCTTACTCCCTTTTTAACATACATTTTTTAAGTCTCATTGAGTTTCGAAAAATTAGTTATGTGCGTAAACATAATTATTTTGCCTTGCAAAAACGGATACAGCTAATTACAGGTAGCCAATTACAGAGGAAAATGGTTTTGAACCCAACATACATTTTCGCATAATATCAAACAGCTAAAAGGCCAATTACAATTCTACATTTTAGTCCTCTGTCTTCCGAGCACATACAATTTTCGAAAAATGTGTTGTTATAAGGCGTGATTCAACCAAATTGCGCCCCACTTTACGTAAATCATTTCGAAATTCTCAGATTTTGTTCCTCTGCAAAAACGGCTGATTGAGTCTATTTGAATAAATCCGATCCCAAATTTTTTGACATTTTTGAAAAGCCTGGGAACCCCCCTATTAAACAAAACAGTCACAGAGGAAAATGGTTTTGAACCCATTGGATGCCACCCTTCTCCCTTGTTGACGTTTTTAAGTCTCATTGACTTAGCGTGCACATAATTATTGCCTTACGGATACAGCTAATTAGAGGTAGCAAAACGGCTGACTGAGTCTACTTGAATAAATCCGATCCTGAATTTTTTGACATTTTTAAAAGCCTGGTCACCCCTATTGAACAAAACCGTCACGGAGGAAAATGGTTTTGAACCCATTGGATGCCACCCTCTCCTTTTTGACGTTTTTAAGTCTCATTGACTTAGTGTGCACATAATTATTGCCTTACGGATACAGCTAATTACAGGTAGCCAATTACAATTAACATACATTTTCGCATATCAAACGAAAGGTCTACTAGTCCTCTGTCTCCCGAGCACATAAATTTTCGAAAAATGTGTTGTTATAAGGCGTGATTCAACCAAATTGCGCCCCACTTTACGTAAATCATTTCGAAATTCTCAGATTTTGTTCCTCTGCAAAAACGGCTGATTGAGTCTATTTGAATAAATCCGATCCCAATTTTTTTGACATTTTTGAAAAGCCTGGGAACCCCCCTATTAAACAAAAACAGTCACAGAGGAAAATGGTTTTGAACCCATTGATGCCACCCTTCTCCCTTTTTGACGTTTTTAAGTCTCATTGACTTAGCGTGCACATAATTATTGCCTTACGGATACAGCTAATTAGAGGTAGCAAAACGGCTGACTGAGTCTACTTGAATAAATCCGATCCTGAATTTTTTGACATTTTTAAAACGCCTGGTCACCCCCCTATTGAACAAAACCGTCACGGAGGAAAATGGTTTTGAAACCCATTGATGCCACCCCTCTCCCTTTTTGACGTTTTTAAGTCTCATTGACTTAGTGTGCACATAATTATTGCCTTACGGATACAGCTAATTACAGGTAGCTAATTACAATTAACATACATTTTCGCATATCAAACGAAAGGTCTACTAGTCCTCTGTCTCCGAGCACATACAATTTTCGAAAAATGTGTTGTTATAAGGCGTGATTCAACCAAATTGCGCCCCACTTTACGTAAATCATTTCGAAATTCTCAGATTTTGTTCCTCTGCAAAAACGGCTGATTGAGTCTATTTGAATAGATCCGATCCCAAATTTTTGACATTTTTGAAAAGCCTGGGAACCCCTATTGAACAAAACAGTCACGGAGGAAAATGGTTTTGAACCCATTGGATGCCACCTTCTCCCTTTTTGACGTTTTTAAGTCTCATTGACTTAGCGTGCACATAATTATTGCCTTACGGATACAGCTAATTAGAGGTAGCAAAACGGCTGACTGAGTCTACTTGAATAAATCCGATCCTGAATTTTTTGACATTTTTGAAAAGCCTGGTCACCCCCCTATTGAACAAAACCGTCACGGAGGAAAATGGTTTTGAACCCATTGGATGCCACCCCTCTCCCTTTTTGACGTTTTTAAGTCTCATTGACTTAGTGTGCACATAATTATTGCCTTACGGATACAGCTAATTACAGGTAGCCAATTACAATTAACATACATTTTCGCATATCAAACGAAAGGTCTACTAGTCCTCTGTCTCCCGAGCACATACAATTTTCGAAAAATGTGTTGTTATAAGGCGTGATTCAACCAAATTGCGCCCCACTTTACGTAAATCATTTCGAAATTCTCAGATTTTGTTCCTCTGCAAAAACGGCTGATTGAGTCTATTTGAATAGATCCGATCCCAAATTTTTTGACATTTTGACATTTTGAAAAGCCTGGGAACCCCATAATTATTGCCTTAAACAAAACAGTCACATTTTTGAAAAATGGTTTTGAACCCATTGGATGCCACCCTTCTCCCTTTTTGACGTTTTTAAGTCTCATTGACTTAGCGTGCACATAATTATTGCCTTACGGATACAGCTAATTAGAGGTAGCAAAACGGCTGACTGAGTCTACTTGAATAAATCCGATCCTGAATTTTTGACATTTTTGAAAAGCCTGGTCACCCCTATTGAACAAAACCGTCACGGAGGAAAATGGTTTTGAACCCATTGGATGCCACCCCTCTCCCTTTTTGACGTTTTTAAGTCTCATTGACTTAGTGTGCACATAATTATTGCCTTACGGATACAGCTAATTACAGGTAGCTAATTACAATTAACATACATTTTCGCATATCAAACGAAAGGTCTACTAGTCCTCTGTCTCCCGAGCACATACAATTTTCGAAAAATGTGTTGTTATAAGGCGTGATTCAACCAAATTGCGCCCCACTTTACGTAAATCATTTCGAAATTCTCAGATTTTGTTCCTCTGCAAAAACGGCTGATTGAGTCTATTTGAATAAATCCGATCCCAAATTTTTTGACATTTTTGAAAAGCCTGGTAACCCCCCTATTAAACAAAACTATCACAGAGGAAAATGGTTTTGAACCCATTGGATGCCACCCTTCTCCCTTTTTAACGTTTTTAAGTCTCATTGACTTAGCGTGCACATATTTATTGCCTTACGGATACAGCTAATTAGAGGTAGCAAAACGGCTGACTGAGTCTACTTGAATAAATCCGATCCTGAATTTTTTGACATTTTTAAAAAGCCTGGTCACCCCCCTATTGAACAAAACCGTCACGGAGGAAAATGGTTTTGAACCCATTGGATGCCACCCCTCTCCCTTTTTGACGTTTTTAAGTCTCATTGACTTAGTGTGCACATAATTATTGCCTTACGGATACAGCTAATTACAGGTAGCTAATTACAATTAACATACATTTTCGCATATCAAACGAAAGGTCTACTAGTCCTCTGTCTCCTGAGCACATACAATTTTAGAAAAATGTGTTGTTATAAGGCGTGATTCAACCAAATTGCGCCCCACTTTACGTAAATCATTTCGAAATTCTCAGATTTTGTTCCTCTGCAAAAACGGCTGATTGAGTCTATTTGAATAAATCCGATCCCAAATTTTTTGACATTTTTGAAAAGCCTGGAACCCCTATTAAACAAAACTGTCACAGAGGAAAATGGTTTTGAACCCATTGGATGCCACCCTTCTCCCTTGTTGACGTTTTTAAGTCTCATTGACTTAGCGTGCACATAATTATTGCCTTACGGATACAGCTAATTAGAGGTAGCAAAACGGCTGACTGAGTCTACTTGAATAAATCCGATCCTGAATTTTTTGACATTTTTAAAACGCCTGGTCACCCCCCTATTGAACAAAACCGTCACGGAGGAAAATGGTTTTGAACCCATTGGATGCCACCCTCTCCCTTTTTGACGTTTTTAAGTCTCATTGACTTAGTGCGCACATAATTATTGCCTTACGGATACAGCTAATTACAGGTAGCCAATTACAATTAACATACATTTTCGCATATCAAACGAAAGGTCTACTAGTCCTCTGTCTCCCGAGCACATACAATTTTCGAAAAATGTGTTGTTATAAGTCGTGATTCAACCAAATTGCGCCCCACTTTACGTAAATCATTTCGAAATTCTCAGATTTTGTTCCTCTGCAAAAACGGCTGATTGAGTCTATTTGAATAAATCCGATCCCAATTTTTTTGACATTTTTGAAAAGCCTGGGAACCCCTATTAAACAAAACAGTCACAGTGGAAAATGGTTTTGAACCCATTGGATGCCACCCTTCTCCCTTGTTGACGTTTTAAGTCTCATTGACTTAGCGTGCACATAATTATTGCCTTACGGATACAGCTAATTAGAGGTAGCAAAACGGCTGACTGAGTCTACTTGAATAAATCCGATCCTGAATTTTTGACATTTTTAAAAAGCCTGGTCACCCCTATTGAAAAAAACCGTCACGGACGAAAATGGTTTTGAACCCATTGATGCCACCTCTCCCTTTTTGACGTTTTTAAGTCTCATTGACTTAGTGTGCACATAATTATTGCCTTACGGATACAGCTAATTACAGGTAGCTAATTACAATTAACATACATTTTCGCATATCAAACGAAAGGTCTACTAGTCCTCTGTCTCCAGAGCACATACAATTTTCGAAAAATGTGTTGTTATAAGGCGTGATTCAACCAAATTGCGCCCCACTTTACGTAAATCATTTCGAAATTCTCAGATTTTGTTCCTCTGCAAAAACGGCTGATTGAGTCTATTTGAATAGATCCGATCCCAAATTTTTTGACATTTTTGAAAAGCCTGGGAACTCCCCTATTGAACAAAACAGTCACAGAGGAAAATGGTTTTGAACCCATTGGATGCCACCCTTCTCCCTTTTTGACGTTTTTAAGTCTCATTGACTTAGCGTGCACATAATTATTGCCTTACGGATACAGCTAATTAGAGGTATCAAAACGGCTGACTGAGTCTACTTGAATAAATCCGATCCTGAATTTTTTGACATTTTTGAAAAGCCTGGTCACCCCCCTATTGAACAAAACCGTCACGGAGGAAAATGGTTTTGAACCCATTGGATGCCACCCTCTCCCTTTTTGACGTTTTAAGTCTCATTGACTTAGTGTGCACATAATTATTGCCTTACGGATACAGCTAATTACAGGTAGCCAATTACAATTAACATACATTTTCGCATATCAAACGAAAGGTCTACTAGTCCTCTGTCTCCCGAGCACATAAAAGTTTCGAAAAATGTGTTGTTATAAGGCGTGATTCAACCAAATTGCGCCCCACTTTACGTAAATCATTTCGAAATTCTCAGATTTTGTTCCTCTGCAAAAACGGCTGATTGAGTCTATTTGAATAAATCCGATCCCAAATTTTTTGACATTTTTGAAAAGCCTGGGAACCCCCCTATTAAACAAAACAGTCACAGAGGAAAATGGTTTTGAACCCATTGGATGCCACCCTTCTCCCTTGTTGACGTTTTTAAGTCTCATTGACTTAGCGTGCACATAATTATTGCCTTACGGATACAGCTAATTAGAGGTAGCAAAACGGCTGACTGAGTCTACTTGAATAAATCCGATCCTGAATTTTTTGACATTTTTAAAACGCCTGGTCACCCCCCTATTGAACAAAACCGTCACGGAGGAAAATGGTTTTGAACCCATTGGATGCCACCCCTCTCCCTTTTTGACGTTTTTAAGTCTCATTGACTTAGTGTGCACATAATTATTGCCTTACGGATACAGCTAATTACAGGTAGCTAATTACAATTAACATACATTTTCGCATATCAAACGAAAGGTCTACTAGTCCTCTGTCTCCCGAGCACATACAATTTTCGAAAAATGTGTTGTTATAAGGCGTAATTCAACCAAATTGCGCCCCACTTTACGTAAATCATTTCGAAATTCTCAGATTTTGTTCCTCTGCAAAAACGGCTGATTGAGTCTATTTGAATAGATGGGATCCCAAATTTTTTGACATTTTTGAAAAGCATGGGAACCCCCCTATTGAACAAAACAATCACGGAGGAAAATGGTTTTGAACCCATTGGATGCCACCCTTCTCCCTTTTTGACGTTTTTAAGTCTCATTGACTTAGCGTGCACATAATTATTGCCTTACGGATACAGCTAATTAGAGGTAGCAAAACGGCTGACTGAGTCTACTTGAATAAATCCGATCCTGAATTTTTTGACATTTTTGAAAAGCCTGGTCACCCCCCTATTGAACAAAACCGTCACGGAGGAAAATGGTTTTGAACCCATTGGATGCCACCCCTCTCCCTTTTTGACGTTTTTAAGTCTCATTGACTTAGTGTGCACATAATTATTGCCTTACGGATACAGCTAATTACAGGTAGCCAATTACAATTAACATACATTTTCGCATAAAATTTTCGAAAAATGTGTTGTTATAAGGCGTAATTCAACCAAATTGCGCCCCACTTTACGTAAATCATTTCGAAATTCTCAGATTTTGTTCCTCTGCAAAAACGGCTGATTGAGTCTATTTGATTAGATCCGATCCCAAATGGTTTTTTTGACATTTTGAAAAGCCTGGGAACTCCCTATTGAGCAAAACAGTCACGGAGGAAAATGGTTTTGAACCCATTGGATGCCACTCTTCTCCCTTTTTGACGTTTTTAAGTCTCATTGACTTAGCGTGCACATAATTATTGCCTTACGGATACAGCTAATTAGAGGTAGCAAAACGGCTGACTGAGTCTACTTGAATAAATCCGATCCTGAATTTTTTGACATTTTTGAAAAGCCTGGTCACAAAACCAAAACCGTCACGGAGGAAAATGGTTTTGAACCCATTGGATGCCACCCCTCTCCCTTTTTGACGTTTTTAAGTCTCATTGACTTAGTGTGCACATAATTATTGCCTTACGGATACAGCTAATTACAGGTAGCCAATTACAATTAACATACATTTTCGCATATCAAACGAAAGGTCTACTAGTCCTCTGTCTCCAGAGCACATATAATTTTGGAAAAATGTGTTGTTATAAGGCGTGATTCAACCAAATTGCGCCCCACTTTACGTAAATCATTTCGAAATTCTCAGATTTTGTTCCTCTGCAAAAACGGCTGATTGAGTCTATTTGAATAAATCCGATCCCAAATTTTTTGACATTTTTGAAAAGCCTGGGAACCCCCCTATTAAACAAAACAGTCACAGAGGAAAATGGTTTTGAACCCATTGGATGCCACCCTTCTCCCTTTTTGACGTTTTTAAGTCTCATTGACTTAGCGTGCACATAATTATTGCCTTACGGATACAGCTAATTACAGGTAGTTAATTACAATTAACATACATTTTCGCATATCAAACGAAAGGTCTACTAGTCCTCTGTCTCCCGAGCACATAAAATTTTCGAAAAATGTGTTGTTATAAGGCGTGATTCAACAAAATTGCGCCCCACTTTACGTAAATCATTTCGAAATTCTCAGATTTTGTTCCTCTGCAAAAACGGCTGATTGAGTCTCTTTGAATAGATCCGATCCCAAATTTTTTGACATTGTTGAAAAGCCTGGGAACCCCCCTATTGAACAAAACAATCACGGAGGAAAATGGTTTTGAACCCATTGGATGCCACCCTTCTCCCTTTTTGACGTTTTTAAGTCTCATTGACTTAGCGTGCACATAATTGTTGCCTTACGGATACAGCTAATTAGATATAGCAAAACGGCTGACTGAGTCTACTTGAATAAATCCGATCCTGAATTTTTTGACATTTTTGAAAAGCCTGCACTGCTGTAACTTCTAGACGAAAAGCAACAAATATTATCCATGACTTTTACCAGTAACAAAAGAAAGAGGACCCCAATATGGAGAAGATACAAATGATAAACACAGTTGCCAAGCTTATCAAGAATGACATAAAGGCAGTTGACTCTTTTAATGTGTATATCCAACCAGAGAACAGATGTCATCAACAAAAGCAGCTATGCAGCTCATTCCACAGTCAGTACTGACGTTGTTGCAAGGTTTGTTCGTTGGCAAAAACACTGAAGGTAGCATCAAGTGGCAAGCTATAATGTATGCAACAGGGCCAAGAGGCATTCTAGCTATCATGCAAGCAACAAGGCCAAGAGGCATTCTAACTATAATGCAAGCAGCATGGCCAAGAGGCATTCTAGTTATAATGCAAGCAACAAGGCAAAGCTACCAAGAGTCATTCCAGCTATAATGCAAGCAACAAGGCCAAGAGTCATTCTAGCCCCATTGCAATTTGGGTTAGCAACTGAAATGTACCATCAATTTGCATCACGGTTCATCGTAGATACTCTTCATAAACACGGCTTCAGCTGTTTGTATTCTGAATTGCAGAAGTTCGAGAAAGGTGCCGTTCTTACACAAGGGGCAGAGTTGCCTGAATCTGGATCAGGAGAGTTCATTCAGTATGCTGTCGATCACAATATAGAAACTTTTCATGGCTTTGGATTCCATGGAATGGGGATTATTTTCACTTTCACACAAGGCAAGCTGCTTAGTAAACCTGTACCTAAGAGTATCAGTGACAACAGATGATATCATAAACGCTGCTTAGTAAACCTGTACCTATACTATCTGTGACAACGGGTAACATCATCAAAGTAGAAAGGATTAACATCAAACTTTCAAATTTCAGCACACAAGATGTAATCCATTGACATACAAAGAACTGTAGGCAATGGAAGTGCACGATCCAACGTATCACATCGATCTTCTGTGTGAAGTGGTACTTCTCCTTCGTCCTAAAAGGCCAGCATGGTCAGGTCTGATGCAGGCTGTACAACAGGGTGACTATCATGCCAAGTCATCTATGCTGTTCCTGCCCATGATGAATATGGATCCAATTGACATGTCTTGTATCTTCTCCACACTTACTTATGTGTGTGAACAAACCAAGGCCTACAACCTCACCCCAGTGATTACATTTGACCAGCCACTTTGGTGGAAAGCCTGAATGGTTATAGAAACAGAGCCAAATGACAGTTACCTGAAGTCTTTTGTTCTGAGACTTGGAGGTTTACACATGGAAATGAGTTTTTTGGGCTCTGTTGGTTACACTATGGCAGAGAGTGGTCTACAAGAAGTCCTTGAAGTCGAATATGCCGGAAACACTGTAAAGCAAATGCTAAGTGGAGAAGCAATCTCCAGAGCAGTACGAGGACAACTCTTGGTTGATGCAGCCCTCAATACGATACTAGTAGCCAATACTACTAGAAACTGATCTAATCTGCCCACACCCACAGGTCAATCTGACCAACCGGAGCGAGACACAGAAAGTACCTGTGATGACTGCCATACAATAGGTCTACCAGAAGAGATGGAACTGAAAGTTGATGATGAAGTGATTCCAGACAAGAGCCAAGAGCAACACTTACTTGAAGCCAGCAACATTTTTTGTCACCTAATGATGGATCCGAATATCACTGCTGACCTTGATCCGGGTATCACTGCTGACCTTTCCTCTTCAGAGATTCTCTCAAGAGTTGCTAATATCCCTGAAAGAAGAACGGAACTCAATGAGTGACCTAAGAACTGACAACTTTGGTTGCAATACCTGGACATGGTTGTCATCCTAGAGAAAATCATAAAGCTGAACGCACAGGGAATTGGATGTTACATCTTGCAGCAGTACAGAACATGTTACCTTTTTTTGCAGCAGCAGGGCACAATCTGTATGCCAAATTTGCATGCCTGTATCTGCAAAAGATATGCCAAATTTACAAGACTCACCCTGATGTATGCACAAGCTTCATGAATGGTTTTCATGTTGTTATGAGAAGCGATCGGTACTGGGCAGGCTTATTTACTGATCTCGTAATTGAGCAAGTGATAATGAGAAGTGTCAAAACAAGTGGTGGGTTAACCAGAGACAGAAGTAAGATAGCGGTTCAGCGTCTGACCTAGATATTGGGGATGCCATCTTGTGCCGAGGTAAATTTTGCTATGCAAGAGCTCACTGGTGTGAACTACAACACCAGTGAGCAGCACAAAGACATATCCAAGTCCAGACAACAACGGGACACATAAGAAGTTAATTAAAGCCTTCAAAGAATGGGATCCATTCGGTAGTGAGCCATCCCTGCATAATGTTGTGAGTGACGTTGCTGTACATGACACAGTGAATGTCGACAAGGCGAGATCTGTAGGCTAGACTGAGTGAATGGTTGGGGAAAATGTAAATGATTTCTTTTTCCAAAGGAAACATCAAGCAGTCACACACGGATCCAAGACAACTGTTATCATCGGCGGAAATCCAGTTCAGGTGGATCCACAATTGCTTTTTCAGTGACTAAGACTTATTGCCACCCGTGAAGAGCAGAAAGATCCAGCAGCTTTGTTTAAGTACGAGCTTTGCAAGTCATCCCAAATCATTATTTGACAATGTTGGGCTTCCTGGAGAGCCAAACAAAGCGGCAATAGGTTATGCCCTTTGTCAGTTTGTGAGATGGTAAAACAGGATCGGACAGAAACCACCGGTGATGATCTACATTACGTGTTTGATGGTGGTGCACTCTTGCAACGTCTACCGTGGTCAAGGGGTCAAACCTTTGAGAGCATATGTCATATGTATGTCACATATGTGACAAATTGGTATGGTATGGCAACCATTGTGTTCGATAGTTATGAAGATGGGCCCGCCATCAAAGATGCTACACACTGCAGACGCACAGGCAGCTCCAAAGGACCAAATGCTATATTTATGAAAGACTTCGCTCAAGCTGAAGCAAAATGAGTTTCTGGGCAACAAAGTAAACAAACAAAGATTTCTTATTATGCTAAGTTCTTTCTTTGAGAAGGCGGGATACACAACGATTCATGCCAAAGGAGATGCATACATCCTGATCGGCCAGACAGCAGTAGAGTCAGCGATGGTTGTCGACACTATTCTGATTGGTGATGAAACAGATCTGCCAATCCTGTTGTGCTACCATGGCGATGCAATAGAGAAGGACCTATTCTTGAAACCTGAAATAAAAGCTAACACAAAAAAACACAGGGTATGGAACATAAAGAAGACAATGAAGATCTTGGGAAAGAAAATCTGTTCCGGACAACTCTTTGTACATGCATTGCTTGGATGTGATACAACGTCAAGAGTTTTTGGCATAGGCAAACCAGTAGCCCTAACAAGTCCAGAACAACATTGATTGCCAGCAACTTGCTGACCTGTTCACAAAAGAGGGTGCTGCAAAGAAAGATATCATGGATGCAGGAGAGTAAGCCCTAGTCTACATCTATAATGACAAGATGGGTGACGGCATAGATGTTCTGCGGTACAAGCGTTTCAGTGAGAAGGTGGTCAAAATGGTACATTCGCGGAGCCTCAGACAGTGCCTCCAACATCTGCTGCTACACATCATAGCCTGCTGTATACTTTCAGATTCAGACTTAAAAAGAGACTACTGGACAATTAAAACCAGAAGAATGGGAATGGAGGATCACTGATGGTCAATTACTGCTAGCAGTGGCGTAGCCAGGATGGGGGCTTCTCCCCGATATTTTAATCCGTCGGTTTAGATTTTAATCCGTCGCTTCAGATTAGTGCCGTCGGTTCGACGAGGTTTGACATTCCAAGTGCTTATTATGTTTTTAGATTTTAGTAATAATATATTAAACATTTGTGCGATTTTGTATTTAAATACATGAAATAAGACAGAGAGAGGGGGGAGAGGCGGGGAGAGAGGGAGAGGTGGGTGTCGGAGGGCACGTGATACAGAACAGGCTCATTTTAAAAGTTTGACATTTACACAAGTATGTAGTAAACTATTAAAAACGTAAACAATAAAATATCATATTTCCACATTATGCGTTTTCATGATTTTGTGTTTTGTATATGGTGTATTATATATAGCTCTCTTTGACATGAATTTTGACTTGTATAATACACCTTCTTACTATGCGTTGTGACATACGTTTTTGCCCTTGAAATGTCAAATCTGCGTAATCTGCAAATTATATTGATAGCGTTCATCTGAAAATATATCCATCATGTTCACTGACCATTAAAAATGGCTTTGGACTCTTGATTTGTTTCCATCGGCTACTTAGATGAAAAGTTACAGTTAAAATTGGAATTTTCTCCAATGGTTGAAGCTAATTTGCATAATAATATGCAAACTATATTCAAAATGTAAATCTGAAAATATGTCCATTATGTTTACTGACCATGAAAAATGGCTTTGGACTCTTGATTTGTTTTTATCGGGTACTTAGATGCAAAGTTATAGTGAAAATATGATTTTTTTCTTATGGCGGAAACTAATTTGCATATTATGCAAATAAGACCATTTTTCCATGATAGGATGTTTTAGGATTTTTAGTAAGCTGTTAGGGGACCATACTGTTAGGGGACCATTAGTGGTGTGTGAAGGTACTATTTTGACTGGACTATAGATGAACAGATGAAATGTCATCGCCGTCTGCGAATTTTTTTGAATTATTATTTATTTTTTATTCACTTTATTTGCAACACAATTCATTAAACATTCAGAAAATATTTACAATGGAAGAAAGTACAACTTTATAATACAGGAATAGAAAATGACATGCAGAATGTTGATCACAAGAAAAGGTTGAGGAGACTACAAAAAATTTAGAAAACTTGTTAAACGTGAGTCCCCGAGACATGACATAAATATATTAGAAACATAAAACTATATATACATTTATAAATAATAACAAGAACAATTATTACATCGAAAAGGATACATATAAAGAAAAAAAGATTAAGAAAAAAAACTATCGAATTGTCCCAACAATTTAAAACTCTCCCAAAACTTTGCAAAGGTCACGCAATTTTGCATTCTGCGCAGCTGCAAGCCATCCAAATGAGTGGTTTGCATTCTGCGCAGCTGAAAGCCATCCAAATGAGTGGTTTTGCAGTTCAGAATGTAAAATTGAGTGACCTTTTGGGTGAGTTCCGGTTTGTTTGGACAATTCCCAGACAGCAAATACTAGGCAGAGGCGGCGAAAGTGGGGCACATGCTCCCCACACACTTTTACTCAAACGTTTAAAAAGTCCCCTTTTGCAGAGAGGAAAAGTGCCTTTTTAGGGGAAAAGTGTTCCTTTCAAAGAGGACAAGTGTCTTTTAGAGAAGGATTGTGCCTGCCTTAGTTTCAACATGAAAAAATGTTCCTCTTTTAAAGTTACATCTTATCTTTTCATTTAAGAAAGTAAGATAAATATCGCCTTACAGAGACCGAAATTACGACATTTTAAAATGTTTTTCAATATTTGAAAGGGCAGGAAAGTAGGAAAACCTGACACGAAAGGGAACCGACCAATCATCGTCAAGTTTACAAGTTATCAAAAACGATCAGAAATCATCAAATCAAGACGGAAAATCAAATCTTCAGGAATCGTTATCCAGGAGGACCTAAAGTCAAGAAATCGTGCTCTTCTGAAGAATGCCAGTAATCATCCTAAAACTACAGCATCCTGGACTCTGGACGGAAGAGTATTTGTTATAGTGAAAGGACCCAATGGACAGGACGTTACAAAAAGGATCAATGGTACGAATGATCTTTCTAGATTGTGATGCTCTTCTGAAGAATGCCAGTGATCATCCTAAAACTACAGCATCCTGGACTCTGGACGGAACGGTGTTTGTTATAGTGAAAGGACCCAATGGACAGGACGTTACAAGAAGGATCAATGGTACGAATGATCTTTCTAGATTGTGATGCTCTCCTGAAGAATGCCAGTAATCATCCTAAAACTACAGCATCCTGGACTCTGGACGGAAGGGTATTTGTTATAGTGAAAGGACCCAATGGACAGGACGTTACAAAAAGGATCAATGGTACGAATGATCTTTCTAGATTGTGATGCTCTTCTGAAGAATGCCAGTGATCATCCTAAAACTACAGCATCCTGGACTCTGGACGGAAGGGTGTTTGTTATAGTGAAAGGACCCAATGGACAGGACGTTAGAAAAAGGATCAAGGGTACGAATGATCTTTCTAGATTGTGATGCTCTTCTGAAGAATGCCAGTGATCATCCTAAAACTACAGCATCCTGGACTCTGGACGGAAGGGTATTTGTTATAGTGAAAGGACCCAATGGACAGGACGTTACAAAAAGGATCAATGGTACGAATGATCTTTCTAGATTGTGATGCTCTTCTGAAGAATGCCAGTGATCATCCTAAAACTACAGCATCCTGGACTCTGGACGGAAGGGTATTTGTTATAGTGAAAGGACCCAATGGACAGGACGTTACAAAAAGGATCAATGATACGAATGATCTTTCTAGATTGTGATGCTCTTCTGAAGAATGCCAGTAATCATCCTAAAACTACAGCATCCTGGACTCTGGACGGAAGGGTATTTGTTATAGTGAAAGGACCCAATGGACAGGACGTTACAAGAAGGATCAATGGTACGAATGATCTTTCTAGATTGTGATGCTCTTCTGAAGAATGCCAGTAATCATCCTAAAACTACAGCATCCTGCACTCTGGACGGAAGGGTATTTGTTATAGTGAAAGGACCCAATGGACAGGACGTTACAAGAAGGATCAATGGTACGAATGATCTTTCTAGATTGTGATGCTCTTCTGAAGAATGCCAGTAATCATCCTAAAACTACAGCATCCTGCACTCTGGACGGAAGGGTATTTGTTATAGTGAAAGGACCCAATGGACAGGACGTTACAAAAAGGATCAATGGTACGAATGATCTTTCTAGATTGTGATGCTCTTCTGAAGAATGCCAGTAATCATCCTAAAACTACAGCATCCTGGACTCTGGACGGAAGGGTATTTGTTATAGTGAAAGGACCCAATGGACAGGACGTTAGAAAAAGGATCAAGGGTACGAATGATCTTTCTAGATTGTGATAAATAACTTGCAACCCAAAGTCATTTAAATACATGTCTTCTCCATGACATGTATGACTTTAAACATTTACACTTGATGCACCATGGTTTACATGGAAATGTATTTATATGTTTAACATTTTTGGGGTATTCCAAGTCTGCCTTATTACCTAATAACGTATTTTTGTTGTTTATATGTTTCTTATATTTTGCTTTATTATTATTATTATTATTATTATTGCATATTTCTTATCTTATGCATTCTTTACCTTTTTATAATTACAATGATACCTCTTTAAACATATTAAATAATGTCAATTTGGCGGTGACACCTCCATTTGATGATAATAGTTATACTTTTATAAATCCCCTGGATATCGATTCTACCCCTCATTATCAAATTAATCCTGCTGTCTGTGACAACTACTCTTTTCAACAATTCAATGATTTGCCCGTCAACAGAAACTTCTGTTCATTTCACTTGAATAGTCGTAGCCTTAACAAGAATATCACCAATATTTCAGATTTTTATTTATTCCTAATACAGACTTTTCACTTATTGGATTCAGTGAGACATGGTTTACTGACCATAATATTTCTCCTCTTATACATTTGAAAATTACAACATTGTTGAGAAACATAGGGAAATTAGAGGGGGTGGTGTATGTTTGTTTGTAAAAAATAGGATTACCTTTACGAAACGTAATGATCTTTCTGTATTCAATGTTTTTATTGAAAGCCTCTTCATTGAATTAAGAGTTAGTAGCTTCAAAAATGATATTATTATTGACATTGTATATAGACCTCCAAATAGCTCGGTCACATCTTTTAATAAAAATCTAACGCAAATTCTTAGCTAAATCAGTAGGGAAAACAAACAATGTTTTCTCATGGGTGATTTTAACATTAATATTCTAAACAAATCTTCTTCTGAATTTATTAATACTGTGTACTCAAGTGGTTACTATCCTTTGATTACAAATCCCACTAAAGTGACTGGTACATCCACTACTCTGATTGATAACATATTCACTAATGTATCCAGTGATACATTTACTTCAGGTGTTATAGTCACTGATTTAACTGATCATTTCCCCATTTTCTGCAAGAGCCAAACAAAACAAAACTATTAATCATGAAGGTCATAAATCTAGAAATTATTGTCAGGTCGATATTAATAGATTTATTAGTAAGGTTGGTAATGTAGACTGGAATTTTGTAAACAATGAACATGATGTTAATAGTGCTTATGATGTATTTTATGATAAGCTATCTTTATTATATGAAGAATGTTTTCCCTTTATTCAACATAAACGGAATAAACGTAAAAGACATCCATGGATTACTAGTGGTATTCTTACATCTATCAAAACCAAAAGTAAAGTCTTGAATTTTTTTTTTTTTAAATCCATCTGAATTAAACAAATCAAATTATCGCTCTTATAGAAATAAACTAAACCATGTCATTCGTATAGCCAAGAAAAGTCATTTCTCGGGTGAATTCAAGAAATTGCAGCATGACCCTAAAGGTGCATGGTCAGTCATAAACAATATATTGAATAAAGGGAAAAAACAAAAACAATTCAAGTATATCTTATTCTTTTACCGATGGTGATAATATTGTACATAATCCTGAAATCATAGCAAATGCTTTTAATGATTATTTGGTTAATATTGGTCCCTCACTTGCTAAAAATATTAAGTCTCACACTACCGCTAATGATTATCTTGGTGAGGCCAATAATTCCTCTCTATTTCTATTTCCAGTTACAGATAATGAAATTGTTGAAATGCATCTCACTGTCTCAAATCTAATAAAGCTGCTGGCTTTGACGGTTTGAAACCAGATATTATCAAAAGTATGATACATTTAATTGCACCATCTCTGACACATATTTTCAACATTTCTTTATCTCATAGTGTTTTCCCTAATAGAATGAAACTTGCAAAGGTCATACCCATCTTTAAGAAAGATGATGCAAAGTTGTATAGTAATTACCGCCCAATATCTGTATTACCATGTATGTCTAAATTATTAGAACGTATTGGTTATAACAGGCTCTCAGCATTCCTTAGTAAGCATAACATTATATTTGATGGTCAATATGGTTTTCGTGCTAGTATATCCACCGAAATGGCCTTAGTGGATGTTATTGATAAAATATATGATGCTTTAGATAAGAAGCTCACCACTATTGGTATATTTTAAGACATGTCAAAGGCATTCGACATCATTAATCATGATATTCTAATATCCAAGCTAGCACAGTGTGGTATACGGGGATCAAGTCTGTCGTGCTTTTGTAGTTACATATATAATAGGAAACAGTTCAGTGTTTATAATGGTATCAATTCTGAACATTTATCTATGAAGTGTGGAGTACCTCAAGGCTCCATTCTAGGCCCATTGTTGTTCATTCTATATATATAAGATATAAGTAATGTTTCCAGTACTTCATCCTTGTGCTATTAGCTGATGATACTAACATTTTCTTCTCTGGAAGAGATCCCAACTCTTTGCAAGAGAATATATGCAAAGAGCTCAATTACTTCCACGACTGGTTTAATGCGAATAAATTATTATTGAATATTGATAAGACGAATTATATTGTATTTGGTAATCAGCAAAATAAGTTAAGTTTTAATATTGATATCAATGGTAAAAACATCATTCGAACTGATAAAATAGGATTCCTTGGTGTTTTAATAGAAACTATCATGGTGTGACCACATTAATGCTGTATCTTCATCTCTTGCAAGATGTGTCGGAATATTATCTAAACTTAAGCACTTCTTGCTTAAAAGCACTTTACGTTCTATTTATTCAAGTTTAATGTTACCCTATCTTTCATACGGTTTGGTTGTTTGGTCAGGTGCAAATAAAACTGGTTATGTTGCAAAAGAAAGCTATCCGTCATGTAGCTGGTTGTGATCCTTATGATCACACCAGTCCATTATTTTCCTCTCTAAACCTACTTAAATTTACAGATCTTATCAATGGTAGTATAGCTTCTTTTATATTCGAATGTCTAAACAGTAATTTGCCAAACAAGTTTAAAACTTGTTTCACCCAGAACAGTCAAATTCATTAATACAATACTAGACAATGCACTGACTTCCTTGCATTCCCCACTTATAGTAACAATGTCAACAAAAGCTTACGAAATCGATTAGTCACTGAATATCTGGAATTCTAGTCCCTGAATATCTGGAATTCTTTGCCATGTAGGGATAAAACGTGTAATTCTTTAATCAGTTTGAATAGTCATTTAAAAAGGTACTTTATGAGCAATTATTAACTTAATGCATTTCGTGAGGGGTGTGTGTGTGGGGCGGAGGGGGTAAGATGGAATTGTGAGGGTGGAAGATACAACTTTTATTTGTTCTATTGTATTTCTGTCTTATAGACAATAATGGGATGGGGGCTATTGAACTTTCTCCAAAGTGTTCATTTCATGAGGTGGGGAGAGGAGCTGGATGGGGTGGGTCTATTAAAAAGAAAAGGTGTTTCTTTCTTGCTTTCTTGTACTATATGTAATGGAGTGTTTTACCCTGTTCAGCTCACAAGAGTTTTTTTGCAACACTCCTTCCACAACATTCTACATTTATATATATATATATATATATATATATATATATATATATATATATATATATATATATATATATATATATATATATATATATATATATATATATATATATATATATATTTATATATATATATGTATATATATATATATATATATATATATATATATATATATATATTTTTTTTTTCTTCTATAACTTTATTTATGTATATCTGTTTTTTTGTAATTTGTCATTGTATATTGTTTTGTATGCATGTGTATGCAAATGTAAATTTATATGTACATGTAAATTGTAAATGTTGTGAAAAACCAAATAAATGAAATGAAAAAATGTTCCTTCTCTAAAAATGGCTCTTGTCCTATTTCTAAAAGCACATTTCCTCCTGAAAAAGGGCACTTTTTTTCTGAAAAAGAGCACTTTTTAAACTTTTGAGAAAAGTGGGGGATGTGCCCTTGTGCCCCCACACCCACCCGGTTCCACCGTCTATGCTCATATGACTGTTTTTGCTGGCCACATTTTAATCATATATGTAAGAGGGATTGGGAGATATTGTGGGGTGTGGTTTGGGCCAAACTTTCTTACCAGGAAGCTGATATCACGGACCCAACACTCAATAGCGGATCTAAAGGAAACCACATCACATTGTGGTAAATGGTAAAAATATTATGATATAAGATACAAACTTTGATCAATATTATATACTATAAACTTATCATAATTTTTTGTTATGTCTTAATGCTTTATATTCTTAACTAATGAGCAAGAAAACTATCAAGTTAAAATTTAACAAAAAATATAAGGCTGTATAACTGTATAACCAAGTGGCAGACCTCGCACTACTGAACACATGACTATAGAACATTGGTGTAGAAACTAGAGGCCAGGGAAATTTTTCCCCCTCCCCCTATTCCCCCTTCACATACACATACACACCCACACACACACACACACATGTATATACACACACACACACACACTCTTTTTGGTAAGTTCAGAAAGCACACACTTAAAGAGGTACATTGTTCTTTCAAAGTGGCACAAACATGTGGAAGCTGTGAAAGCTTCCCAAATTTCGATGGTGGAGCACCATTAACATGTGGTAGAGGGAAAAACTATACCGTTGGACCTTTGTCACTGATCAGCGGAAGATCGAGTGTGAATGTCAAGACCAATATATCAAGTTTAATTTATTTTCAGCTTGAAAATAATGAAAAACCCATGAACCATTCTAAGGACCCCTTATTTGGTTATCACATTATTTGGGACTGTGTTATTGAAGTTTTGAATTTATGATAAACTGATAAATGTATTCTCACAAATTTTGGTTCTAAATATCTTGATCTAAGAGTTTTGTGGCAGCGAAAATATAAGGGTCACCAGAAATTTTTAGACTGATAAAAGTTGGAAATTTTAGGAGGGAAGGGGTGGGGTGTGGAGAGATTGCCCTTAAAGCTATAATGCTGTCGTACATGCTTTCGAAATACGTCAATCAAAAAGTGCCCCTAATATCCTGCGTCTCCCCCTTCCTGTGTACCTCCCCCCCCCCCTCATCAGATTCACATATCTTCGCCACCCCTGCCTACCAGGGCTTCGCCCATGGACTTCACAATTTCACCCGATTTTTCTCAATTTGTATAGGAAATTTGTTTCTACTCTGCTGCTCTGCCTACTTAGAAGTGGTAACCCTAATATACGAGTAGATTTTAACATGATGATTTAAAATTGTCTTCTTCTCATCAAGTATACATTGTGAAACTTTGTGTTGATTTTAAGCCAGTTTGGGGTATCAAAAACATGAAATCTTCAGACCAGAGCTTTACCCATGACTGCATGAACCCCACAATTTTGCCCGAATTGTCTCCTTTTTCATGGAAAATTCCCAGGCTCATGGCTGTTTATAAACGGCAGTAGCGTATCTATATAAGGGGCTAAGGGGAGAGGGGGGAATAGTAGGGCATAGTAAATTCCGTAGGCCCCTTCGCCATGTTTTTTAAATCTATTTTTGTTATCGAAAACATAAATATAATTCAGTTAAATATCAAATGAAACAGAAATTATAGATGCTGGCTTTTTTTATTAGTGTCGACTAAATTATTGTTAATTTTATATCAAAATCCTCAGTTTTGGATTGAACAACCTTTTATTTTGGACCAAAATTCTCCAATTTGCGTTCAAAAATCGTTCAATTTTGCATTTCAAGATCTGCCCCTTCAAGCTTTTGCCACTTACTCCATTCCTGTTTTTATCTATACCATAGTAAGAAGGATAAGGTGACACGCTAGCCAGCTGACCGGCCTTTGTACATGTTGTAAGCATGGTTCCACATCTAAATGACTGAGATCCTAATGGGAGTTATGATTACATAACGTTACACATGCCGCCCTTTCGGAAGGAATGACCTTGGGTGGTCTTTAAGTGGCAAGTCCCGTAAAGAACAGATCTTGGAATGTGATTAAATTACAATTGAGGGTCAATTATAGTAAAGTTTGGGCCAAAACCTACAACTTGTGATCCGCAAAAATCTTTAAAGATTGTACCAAGTGTCGTTCCAAAATCTTCCTGTAGGCGGTGTGTTTCAAGAAATTAAGTTAAGTTTTTTAATTAAAATAAAATTTGAATTATGTCGGAAATTGTGTGCGTGTGTGGGGAGGTGTGGGGAGGGGTGGGGATGGGGTTACCTGCCCACATGAATTAAGGTCCTGGTTTTGATAATCCAAATCGTTTTTCTCAGATGAATATTTCGTCACACTTAAAGTGTCATCACTCTTCAGTTTTCCCCAACGGATTGACCTATTGAATGCCCTGACAGCCTTGACAGCCTTATCCATTTACACCTGCATATGCCAATGCGTATAGCCGGATAGCCAATGTGTATAGTCAACAGGCCAATGCGTATGGCCAATGCGTATATAACCAATGCGTATAGCCAATGTGCGTACTATTTTATATTTGATTTTATCTCAACTTGCTATAGTGCAGATGACTCACAGGGCGTAATAAAAATACCCCTTCTTGAGTGTTGTCCGTGGCACTATTGGATGGCGTCCATGTCCCTACCAACTGTATTTTCCCCATTCCAGGGTCATAAATCCTGGAGGTATTTACCATGATAGGTTTTGAAGAAGAAAAAAAAAACAGTTTTGGTGAACACTGTCTGACTGTTGGGGAAAATATATGCATAATCAATTAAAGTAAGGCATTACAATTTTAAATGGTGGGTCTGCAACCAGTGAGTTTACAACTGGTTATCAAAGGCCGTTGGACGTTAAACCTGGCTATGCTATGCTAAATGCTGTAAAATGGTCAATTGTTAATCCATCTTGATGGAACGTTCTACTGCATATTTTCTTCCAATTAAAGCTCAAGGTATTGCTAAATGTCAGGGTTGTAGGAAGCTTTTGAAAAGTGTGTATGTGTGTAGGAAGAGGGAGGTGGGAGGGGGGGGTGCTTTCCTAAATTATGCAAAAGTCCGCCTCTGTTTGTAGACAGTAAAGTGGCCTGGAAGGGCACTTAATTTTTTAGAAAAAGGCACTTTTCCAATGGGACCACATTCCCCCGTACATGGGATGGCAAAAATCGCCATTTTCCTACTATTAGGTCAGTAATTAAGGGGAATTTCTGAGATTATGTGCTATCAACAAATTAATTTAGCATTAATCACGGAAGGTTGTAAGGTGCATACTCGCAACTAATTCTTGTAAGCGTGTGTGCACTTACACCGAGGTATATGGGGATATATTGCTGCTACCAACTTTCCAGGCTACCGTGTAATATTCGGCAAAACCGATGTAATGAACGTGGGCAGCGGACCGATTGGTTTAATCCTTAAGATAGGCTTTCAAACAAAAGATATGATAAAATGGGGGAAAAAAAGAACGGTTAAAGGTGAACTAAAACCCATATTTCAGGATGTATTTTTGGTGAATTTTCAGATCTTCATTTACCTGTTTTGCCTCCCTAAGTGAAAAAATTGTATTGTTTATTAATCTCAGAAACCTTTACTTCGTATAAATATTTGTGCTAGAGAAGTTTTGAGGCTCTCTAAAAGGATCAAAAAACATTTGTGAGTCTCTGGAAAATTATGTCTTCAATTTTCAATGTAGTGCCCCTTTAATATATTTAAACGAGATTACATGAGGTCACGATGCAGATGTCAAATGTCAATGAATGCAGGAAAGACGCGGGGAAATTGTGAACATTCTGGATTTAATCAATGCACTTCGAAGACGTCTGAAGCTTGCTGTCTATTAGTCGGGAAAATCAACCTCCTCGGAAAAGGTAATTAATGCTTAAATAATGTGTTATTATATCATTATCTAAAAAAGAATGAGTTGCCATGTTTATTTATTGTGACTTACATGTGCTTTCCCTGGAATATGCCTAAAAAAAGTAAAATACAAGTGAAATGTTTTTTGTTATCATAATTCTGAGTATTAGGCCTAATTAACGATTAATAAAATATCTTTGATTGTACTAATACAGCCTTTGATTTCCCTCGGCTGCAGAGCTCTTGTTTCCCTAACTGTATTTTGAAATTCGTAGATTAATAACAAGATTACAGTAGGCTATAAGGCAGGGCCGTAGCTATCAAGGAATGGGGGGGTAAGGGGGGACCCCAGATTTTTGCCCATTGTGAATTTATACACGTAAGGTATATGCATAACATGGGAACCATAAAGCATTTAGCTCCCCCCACCCCTCCCTTCCTTTCCCAGATCTACCATGCCCATGTTTCTCATATTTTGCCCTCTAGAAAGTTTGCGCTATAAGAACAACATCCGTTAAATTTACATTTGCAGTTTTGTACAAAGTCGCATACTTTTTGCCTTAGACCTATGCACTGTCAATCAGATCAAATGAAAACTTATATTCTCCAACTGTCCAAAAAGCGATTTAACACTGTGATTTTAACGTACATAAATTTCCCATATTCTCCATCAAGCGATTTAACACTGTGATTTTAACCTTTTCCATTTTTTCAGAGACGTTTTGCTGTTTGTCAGGCGGGACAATGTCAATGAATGCAGCAAAGTGAGTTTAAGCAAAAAGACGCGCGAAATTTGGATCATTTGTTATTCTGGATTTGTTTATGGCACGATCGGAGACAGCTTACATGCATGCAGTCAGGCTGGGGCAATGTCAATACATGCAGGAAATGAATTTTATATAGCAAAGGACGCGAACAAATTTGTATATTTTTTTTATTTTGGATGATCATGGTTCTTCGGCGACAACCAGGGTGGGAAAATCAACCTCTTTTGGAAAGGTAATGCCTTCTTTCTTTTAACATATATATACATCTAATAGCATAATCTAAGAAATAATGATTTATTATGTTTATCAATGTTTTTTATAAAAGAAATTTGAAAGATATGTAGGCCTAAGTATTATTTTCTAAAAACCATTGGATATGTTAGAAAAGTATACAGAATCTACCACCTGAACGAAGTTTGAGCAAAAATACATTTTCTTCAAAATACATTAACAATTGTTGACAATGTAAGGAAGAGAGTGCCAACATTATACAGTTCACTTATTACACCAGTCTTTTTAGCTTGACTATTTGAAGAACAGTAGAGCTATTCTACTAAACCCCTGCGTCGGCGTCCGGTAAAGTTTTGGTTAAAGTTTTGATTAAAGATTTTATAACTTAAGTTATGAATGGTGTACATTTATGTGACTTGGCATATGGGTATTTGCATAACATATTTAACCTTAGGGATAGAGAACATGGGTTCTGTTCAAATGAACATGATTTGGGGTTGTGTGTGCATACTAATTAGCTTATTTGCATAACAATGAAAATATTTGTCAAATTAAAGTTTTGGTTAAAAGTTTTTGGTTACACTTTTCATAACTCATGTTATGAATGGTGTACATTCATGTAACTTGGCATAGGGGAAGTCTTCAAGTGAGCATGATTAGGGGTTGTGTGCATACTAATTAGCTTATTTGCATAATGAAAATAGTTGTATCTATGATATCTCTTAAATTAAAGTGGATGTGGAGATTTTGTTTGCACAAATGATCATATGTGTGAAGAGCATTGTCTACACTAAACGTTGAGGTGAAGTGTGCATATTAATTAGGTTTCTTGCATAACAATAGACTTTCGTACAAAATGTTTAACATTTATGAGCGCATAACTTAAGTTATGAATAGTATACATTCATGTAACGTGGCACATGGATAGAGGACATGGGCACTGTTCAAGTAAGCATAATTTGAGGTTGTGTGTGCATATTGATTAGGTTATTTGCATAACAATAGACTTTCGTACAAAATGTTTAACATTCATTAGCGTATAACTTAAGTTATGAATGGTGTACATTCATGTAACGCGGCACATTGGTAAAGGACATAAGTACTGCTTAAATAAGCATGATTGAGGGTTGCGTGTGCATACTAATTGACTTATTTGCATAACAATACAAAATATTTGTATCTATGATATCTCTTAAATAAAAGTGGGAGTGGAGATTTTGTTTTACACAAATGATTATATATGTGAACAGCATTGTCCACACTCAATGGTGAGGTATAGTGTGCATGTTAATTAGTTTATTTGCATAACAATAGACTTGGGTACAAAATATTCAACCTGGGATAATAACTTGTTATTTGGTTTAGTGGTAGAGGGCATTGGTACTATTCATTTAAGCATAATTGGGGGATTGTGTGTTTAAATGATTAGCGTATTTGCATAGCAATGAAAATATTTGTATATGTTGTATCTCTTGAATTAAAGTGGGTATGATGATTTTGCTTAAACAAATAATCATACAGTATATGTGAAGAGCATTGTTCACACTTATTGGTGAGGTATAGTGTGCATTTGCTGCAGTATGTTTGACCGGAGATCAAAAAATATATGGCTTATGGCTTACTAACTTCACATTTTTAGTTTTGTTATGGTATTCACATTCCTGACATGAGTAGCAATAAAAACATTTGTCTTCTTATGAACAAAGAAGCAAATACAAGTGTCCTCGCTTCTAAACAATGTTCAATTAGGGGTTTGGAGAAATATAAACAATAAGCAGAATGTGGGGTAGATGATGACATGATGATAAAGTAGCTGAAGGAATTAGGATGAGGTCATGTGAAACAGGGTGGAATTGTATGTTATGGCAGGGTGCGTTGGGATGTTGGTCAGGATGTGTTGGCTTGTTAGACATGGTGGATTGGCATGTAGAACAGGGTGAGTGGCATGTGGAACAGCGTGGGTCGACATGTGGGACAGGGCGGAATGATATGTGGTGGGATGTCATCTGGATTTCAGTTATGATGGCATATGGGTCATGCAAGTGGTGGAATGACATGCAGTATCTGGTTTTCAGGTATGATTGCATGGAGTATAGACGTGGGATGACATTTAAGACACGTTGGTATGGAATGTGGGACAGTCTGGAATATGCATTATTAGCGGTGAAGGGATTTGTATCGTTTCCAATGTCTAGTTTGCCATAACTTAAGCAATATTGTTTTGCATAATTTTGCTTTAATGCTATTGTACATTTTTTATGCTGCTTGACTTTGCTTGACACACATATTTTCTTAAATTGGAAGTTGTATTACAATCCAAGATGTAGTTCTGGGAATATGTAGGGGCTTGGGGAGGGTACAGGTTGGAAAAAAAAGGGTTGGATGGCATTCTTTCATTGACATTGACAAGTCAAGGCCTCTCCTTTATTTGTTATTCAATTGATAGAACTAAAAGAGGTGTTGTAGTTATAAAGACTGCTAGGTTTTACATGTTATCTGAGTTACTTTAACTTTTTTGTTTTAAAATATCTTGGAATATCTTAAATTATCTTGAAATATTTTTAAGCTTGTATTGCAGATGAAAATGTAAGTGCATCTTTCAAAGCTCAAGTAATTTTAAAACATCCACCCCATTTCTGAATAAACTCCCCTCTATAAGCCCATTCTCCTACACTAGCTTTGAATAGTTAAGCATACCATCCTTCCGACAGTTCTAATCTTTTTATATGAAAGAGGACTTTGAAGAAAACAATGGTGAAGAAAGCATTCAAAAATCTTATTCCGTTAAGGAAATTTGTTAATTTGAAATTTGGTATCATTTAGAAACGACTGAAATCAGACTTGCTGTGACATCACAGCCTCAGATTCCTCAAAGTCTTTATGTATTATATCATATTTTGTCATGCGATGTTGTGGCTTAAAAACCAAAATAGGAAAGTAGTAAAACAAAATTTTAAGAGGGTAATTATAATTTAACACCTGAAGAAAGTTCGAGAACAAATAATTCAAATAGTAAAAACTTGCAATCAATTTTCTTTAAAACACATTAGAAATTGTTGATAATGTGAGGATAAGGACCCAAACCTTAATGACTGGGCTCCACAGCTGCAGGTCGTGCTACAAATTCACAACAAAGAGATACAAGCACAAATGAACAAGGAACGAGCACAGACAAACCCTCTATCGTAGACTTACAACACCAGTCATATAGTTTCTTCACCATTTTGTTTCTCTTCAATTCCTTTTTCATAATAGCTGGTGCTTATAAAGCGCCTTTAACTCAGAAGAATCTCAAAGTCAATGTCCACGGCCTTTGATAACCAGTTGACACGCCAGTGCACCACAACTGGTTATCAAAGGCCGTGGACATTGACTTGGTTGTCGATGTTATGTCTGTCCGTACGTCGTACCTGTGTTCTCGTGCGGGTCGTATTAAGTGTTTCGTGATAGCATTTGTACTATCATAACCGAATACGCAGGCGACGATCCGTCATTGTAATTGTGTGTTCAGCTCTCTCTCTCTCTCAGAAGAATCTCAAAGCGCTGTACAATACAATAAAAATGGAAGAGAATAAACAAAAAACTTAAAATTCATAAGTTACAAAGTACCGAACATTAAAATTGAAATGAATATTTAAAATGGAATGCAAAATTAAAATGGAAATGCAGATTTAAAAAACATTTATGTAGAAATAGGTGTAAAAGAGTAAAAATGATTATGGTATACACAGAATACAAAAATATAGATCTACGGTCATTGTGTAAAAAGAAAAGTCTTAAGTTTGGATTTGAAGACAATTATTGAAGACGCAAATTTAACATGCAAAGGCAGTTTGTTCCATTCGGTGTGAGCGGCTTCCATGTAAAATAAACTTGCTTGACCACTGATCTAATCCTTTAAAGTCCGGTCTATATACACACAGTAAAAGTATATGGGAAGTGCATTCTGGGAACATGCATCAAATTAAATGAATTTAAATCTAAAATCTCTAATTTTAAAGATGTGAGCCCTTCGAATTACTCCCTGACTGTTCCTGTGCCTCTACCTGCCCACAAAAAAACAAGTATTGATTAAAGATCTATGGACAGGTGTCATTAACATCAACCATGAAAGTAGTAAAAAAAGTAATATATTTGGTTAAAAAAGCGACCATTTTACTGCTGCATTTTGAATTTTCAGGCCTTATTATAATAAGTTCTCTTATCCGACTCCTCTGCCCCTCTCTGCCCCACTTGCAACATCGATATCTCCATCAAGCATATATTCTTAACCTGTCCCCTCTACCACGACTCCAGATCTCTTCTCTCCTCACTCTCCTCAATCTCGGACCGATTTGAAAACAATTCTTTCTCAAACATCAACTTCCTCCGCAACAACAACCTCTTCCACCACATATATTCTCCTCCCCTTCTACACCTAACCTTATACACCCCTTTCTTTTCACCTATTTTTTCCCCATATTCAGCTTTTCCCCGTTATCTCCCTTACAAACCTTCCATCTCCTCATTATCCTTAGTCCTACACCATTATTTATTTACACCCTCTTGGCACATTTGACTCTGACTGTCGCGGTGCCGTTAAACATCAACAAACCAAACCAAACCTTATAATAAATCATGCAAATTCATAGAAATTGGGACATAGTAACAAGTTAATCTATTGTTTTTAATCCTGCAACAACGTTTTAAATCTCCATCATACCTTTATTAAAATTTAGCAGGAGAAAATAGTCTTGATTTTCAGTGACTGACATTTTGGAGAGAAAGCATAACTTTAAAGATTTGCAGCTGTCTTATATACATCAAAACGTTTGCATATGTTTTAATTATATTCTATTTTTGCATCTATTTTAATTAGCCATGTATCGAAAACTACGGGTGCTTTTGTCATAATTAAAAGACATTCTATTCAGCATTGAAGGATCTTTGTGGTGAATACAACATCTCTATCTGTTCATATACACATCTAAATCAGGTATTTGTTCTACAACACATCGTGCTAAGATCCAACATGTTATTATTCATAGTTTTTATAATTAGTATTTTTGCTGTTGCAAATCTTCATAGGTTCTTTAATATGGAATGTAGAATGCAATGACTTGTCGGTCATCAGGTCATAGATGGTGGGATGGCATGTGGATCACATGTGGGGTGGCATGCGGATCATAGGTGGGATGGCATGTGTATCATAGGTGGGGTGGCATGTGGATCATAGGTGGGATGGCATGTGGGTCATAAGTGGGGTGGCATATGGGTCATAGGTAAGATGACATTCGGTTATAGGTGGGTGGTATGTGGGTTATAGGTGGAATGGCATATGGGACGTAGCTGAGATGGCATGTGGGTAATAGGCGCAATGGCATATGGGGCGACGCTGAGATGACACGTGGGTCATAGATGGGATGGTATGTTTGTCATAGATGGGATGGCATATGGATACAGTTCGGGTATTGAACAAAGGGTGTGTTTGTGTATAAGAAATTGGGTGAGATAGAATGTGGGACATAGGGTAGAATGGCATATGGTACATATAATGTGATGGCACACATGATACACTGATCACATTGGACACGTGATGGTAGGGAGAGTTGGGTGGCCTATATGGTTCATAAGATGGAATGGCATATGGGGCATATGGTGGGACGTCATATGGGAATTGATTGGGATGAAAGGTAAAGAGTGGGATGCGTATAATGGAATATTATATGGACATTGCGTGAGTTGGTGTATGGGACGAAGTGGGATGGCATGTATGAGATGGTGGATATGATGGCGAACATGTAGAAAACAGGGTGGGTTCTGAGGCACAGCATTGTATGGCAAATGGATGGGATGGAATGCGAGGCACAGTATTGTATGGCATATGAGAAATGGATGAGATGGAACTTGCGAAGCACAGTATTGTATGGCATATGGGAAATGGATGGATGGAATGTGAGGCACAGTATTGTATGGCATATGGGAAATGGATGGGATGGAATGTGAGGCACAGTATTGTATGGCATATGGGGCATAAGGTGGGTTGGGTGTTACCTAGATTTAAATCACGTATACGCGCATAGGGAGCGACGACATGTGTCACGTATGGTGGCTGCGTCGATGATGAATGTGAAATGGGCTGAAATAGGAAATAGGAAATAATAAAAGTGGGGGATGCATGGTAATAGATAGAGGGTTGGATTGCTATACAAAAAATAATCGAGTATAACGTGGGACAGGGTGAGATGGTATGGTGGGTGTAATGGCGAACGTGTATAAGACATCAAGTTTGCTGTTTTATGGGACATAATTTGGGGTGGCGTATGGGACAAGGGTGGTATGACTTATGTCGCATAGCATGGAATAGCATATGAGGCATAATGTGAGATGGATGGCATATAGTACAAAGGTTGAAATGCCATGTGAAGCATACTGGCATGTGGGACATGTATGTTAAGCATAAATGGTAGATAGAAAATATTGGATAGAGGATGTGATTGATTAAAGGAAAAAGGGTGAGATATCATGTGGAACATGAGGTGGGTTGGCATAAGAGACGTAGGGTGGCATAAAGGGGATAGTGCGCGTACGACATGGATGGCATATGGTACATAAGTTAAAATGTCATATGGAGCATGTGGGTCGTATGCTGCGATGGAAAATATTAGATTGAGGGTGGAATTGATTATACGACATAGGGTGGTATATCATATGGGACATATAGTGTGGAATATCATATGGGACAAGGGTGAAATGTCACATTGTGGAATGTCATTTGGAACAGAGTAATATGTATGTGATAATGAGTTTGGCGTACACTTATGCGACATAGCGTAGGTTGTCATATGGGACATGTGTTGGGATGGGGCATATGGTGAAATGGCATATGGGACATAGGAGTGTGTTGTCATATGGGAAATAGGGTGGATTAGGGGCATATGGTGGGGATTGTATGCGGGACATAAAGTAGGATGGTATGTGAGACAAAAAGGTGAGATGGAACATACTGGACAAAGGTTGAATTGCGTATAAGAAAGAGTTAGATACCATTTTGGACATTGGATATGGGATAGGGTGGCATGTGTAGTATATATGGGAGCGATGGCGAACAAACAATGGATGGGTTGTGTGAAAGTATAACACTGGATAGTATATGGGCATAATATGAGATGAAGAGCTGGATGGTACATAGTTGGAATGGCATGTGGGGCATAGGGTGCGATGGAATGTGTGACATAGGGGTGACATAGTGTTTTGGACATATGAATGGGAGGTATTGCATAAGGGTGACATTGCGTATACAAAATAGGCCTAGTTCGAAATATTATATGTGATATTGGGTGGATCGACATGGAATTAGGTGATATGCATAAGATAGTGGGTTTGGCATACACGTATGCGACATACAGTGGTATGTCATATGGGACATGAGATAGCATATGGGAAATAGAATGGGATGACATTTATGACATATGGTGGGATGGCACGTGGAACATAGGGAACAAAGTGGGATGACATGTGTGAGATGGCGGATATCGCGTACATGTATAATACAGAGGGTGGGTTGTAATATGAGTCATGGGTGGAATGGCATTTGGGACATGGATGGGAGGGTATATGAGGCATAATATGGTATTGTAAATACATATATTGTAACACAATATTGTATATTGTAAGGTGGGACATACCGGGTCGGATGTCATATGGTACATAGGTTTTAGTGACGTATGGGGCTTAGGGTGCGATGACACGGGTGACGTATTGTGGCTGCATCGATGGTGTATGCGACATGGGCTAAACTATCAAATGGGAAATAGGGTGGGATGGAAGATATTGGACATGTATCATTAGACCTGGAACCTAAATAGCAGGACCCTGATAGGACATAGGATGAATAAGCATATGGGACAGGGTGGGATGGAATAGTGGGTGTGATGGCGAACATGCCTAAAACAGAACAAACATATGGACATAGGAGTCTGGCGGTGGAAGTCTGAAGGTGGAAGTCTGGCGGTGGGAGTCTGGCGGTGGAAGTCTGGCGGTGGGAGTCTGGCGGTGGGAGTCTGGCAATGGGAGTCTGGCGTCAGAGTCGAAAAGAGCGCGCGTCAGAGTAGGCAGTGCGCGCGTCAGAGTGGGCAATGCGCGCGTCAGAGTAAGCAGTGCGCGCGTCAGAGTACGCAGTGCGCGTCAGAGTAAGCAGATTGCGCCAGAGTAAGCAGTGCGCGCGCTAGATATAAAAAATGCGCGCGTCAGAACAGGCGGTGCGCGCGCCAAAAAGCGCGGTGCGCGCGTTGAAGTCAGCAGTGCGCGCGTCAGAGTGGACAGTGCGGGTTACAGTCAAGCAATGCGCGCGTTGAAGTCAGCAGTGCGCGCGTCAGAGTGGGCAGTGCGGGTTAGAGTCAAGCAGTGCGCGCTAGAGTCAAGCAGTGCGCGCTAGAGTCAAGCAGAGCGCGCTAGAGTCAAGCAGTGCGCGCTGAGAGTTAAGCAGTGCGCTTAAAGTCAAGCAGTGCGCGCTAGAGTCAAGCAGTGCGCGCTAGAGTCAAGCAGTGCGCGCTATAGTCAAGCAGTGCACGCTAGGGTCAAGCAGTGCGCGCTAGAGTGAAGCAGTGCGCGCTAGAGTCAAACAGTGCGCGCTAAAGCCAAGCAGTGCGCGCTAGAATCAAGCAGTGCGCGCCAGAGTCAAGCAGTGCGCGCAGAGTCAAGCAGTGCGCGCTAGAGTCAAGCAGTCTGCGCCAGAGTCAAGCAGTCTGCGCTTGAGTCAAGCAGTGCGCGATAGAGTTAAGCAGTGCGCTTAAAGTCAAGCAGTGCGCGCTAGAGTCAAGCAGTGCGCGCTAGAGTCAAGCAGTGCGCGCTATAGTCAAGCAGTGCACGCTAGGGTCAAGCAGTGCGCGCTAGAGTGAAGCAGTGCGCGCTAGAGTCAAACAGTGCGCGCTAAAGCCAAGCAGTGCGCGCTAGAATCAAGCAGTGCGCGCTAGAGTCAAGCAGTGCGCGCTAGAGTCAAGCAGTGCGCGCTAGAGTCAAGCAGTCTGCGCTAGAGTCAAGCAGTCTGCGCTTGAGTCAAGCAGTGCGCGATAGAGTTAAGCAGTGCGCGCTAGACTTAAGCAGTGCGCGCTAGAGTCAAGCAGTGCGCGCTAGAGTCAAGCAGTGCGCGCTAGAGTCAAGCATTGTGCGCGTCAGAGTTTAGCAGTGTGAGTGTCAGAGTCAAGCAATGCTCTCTCAAGGTTTAGAAGCGCGCACAGTAAAATCTAGCAGTGCGCGCGTGCGAGTATAGCAGTGCGCGCGTACGAGTGAAGCAATGCACGCGTAAGAGTATACCACTGCGCACTTAAGAGTTTAGCTGTGCGCACTAAGAGTCCAGCAAAGCGCGCGCAAGAATCTAGCAGTGCGCGCGTCGGAGTGTAGCAGTGAGCGTCTGATTCTTAAAGTTCTTTCAGAGTATGTGTATGTGTGCGTTTTGTTGTGTGTAAGTGCGCTCGTCGAAGTTTATGAAATGCGCGCTTTATGTATACGAAGCGCGCGTAGGGTCCAATGAGTAAGCGTAGGGCCCAAGGAGCGCGCTTAGAGTCTGTCGACCACATGTAGGGTCTCTGGAGAGTGCGGGTACAGGTCAAATGAGCACACGTAGGGACCAGGGGATAACGCGCGCATGAATCCAGAGGGGCGCGTAGAGTATGTGGATGGCGCGTAGTCTATGTAGCGCGCGTATGTCCTGGCGCTTGCGTAGGATCAGGGGTGTGCGTAGGATCAGGGGTGTGCGCATTTGGTCCAGGGGAGCGACTGGCGATTGCGACTGGTGGATACGACTGACCTATGCGACTCGCGTTGCGCTTGAGTCTGTCCCACCATATGTTCCATATACCATACAATATTATGCTCATATACCCTCCCATCCATATCTCATTTGCCATTCCACCCATGACTCATATTACAACCCACCCTCTGTATTATACATGTACGCAATCATATCCACCATACAACACATGCCATCCCACTTTGTCCCCTATGTTCCACGTGTCATCCCATCCTATGTCCTACATGTCATCCCATTCTAATTCACATATGTCATCTTATTATGTCCCATCCCAAACTATGTCCCATATGACATCCCACGCTATGTCGCATACGTGAATGCCAAACCCACTATCCCATGCATATCACCTTATTCCATATGCCGACCAATTCACATATGATATTTCAAGCTATTTCGTATACGCAATCTCACCCTTATGCAATACCTTTCACCCATATGTTCAAAACACTATGCCACCCCTACGTCTCACATTCCATCGCACCTTATGCCCCATATGTCATTCCAACTCTTTATTTCATCTTATGCCCATATACTATCAATGTTATGCCCCCACGCAACCCATCCTTTATTTGTATGTCATCGTACCCTCTATACACATGCCACCCTATCCCACATCCAAACCCACCCAATGTCCCACATGGTATCTAACTCTTTTCTTATACGCATTCCCACCTTTATCCAGTATGCTCCATTCCACACTTTGTCTCGCATGCCATCCAACCCTATGCCCCTAATGACAAACCACCCTATGTCCCGTATGACAACACACCCTATGTCCTATATGCCATTTCACCATATGTCCCATCCCAAACCATGTCCCACATGACAATCCACGCCATGTCGCATACGTGTACGCCAACCCAGTATCATGTACATGTCACCCTGCTCCATGTGACATTCCACCCTGTGTCCAATGTGACGTTTCACCCTTTGTCCAATATAGCATTCCACCCTATATGTCCCATATGATATCCCACCCTATGTCGTATTTTAAATTCCATCTTCTTTATCCAATATTTTCCATCGCAGCATACGAGCCACATGCTCCATGTGACATTTTAACTTATGTACCATATGCCATCCATGTCATACACGCACTATCCCGTTTATACCACCCTACGTCTCTTATGCCAACCCACCTCATGTTCCACATGATATCCCACCCTTTCCATTTTAACCAATCCCATCCTCTATCCAATATTTTCTATCTACCACATATGCCCAACATACCATCGTGCCAGTATGCTTCACATGGCATTTTAATCTATGTACCATATGCCATCCATCTCACCTTATGCCTCATATGCTATTCCATACTAAGCTTGGGCGATATTGAGCATTATGCAATATCGATATATCGCCTGAAAAATATCGATAATATCGAAATGCAAATTATAGGACGTCATACGTAAGTCGTATGTACTGTTCTGGGCAAGGTAAACTCGTCTCGGCTCAAAAAGTCAAGTAAAACTTTTTGTACAAATTAACAGAAATCACTGCAAAATATATACATATCATCTTCAAAAAAACACCCACTATGTTTAAAAATGTTCTTTACATGGTTTCTATCTCAAAAGATCAATCACAGAAACATTGAAAAAGTATAGGCCTCTGCATATTCTTTAAAAAAAAAAATGTTGTGGAACTGGTATTAGGCCTACACTGTATGCCTTACAAAAAACGGCTTCAATTCTTCTTAAAATTGTATAACTTACTTACTTCTTATGAATGTTCTACTGAAAAGGCATTATTTTTGTAGCAGTTTATGGACTTCTAGACATTTAGAAGTCTATATATAATGCATAATATCCAATTTCTAGTCTGCTTCAATCATCGCACGAGTGTTATCACTCGGAAGAAACAGTGGTAGATGGTATGTGTGTACATAGTTAAGTACTGTACAGTAGTGATAATGTGTATGTAGTTACTGCACTGTGCATTATCTGATCGATCTGGCAAGACCAGTCTGTCATTTTTACTTAGACTTCTGAACAAACAAAATAGTGAGAAAAACCCTCATAGTTTTGTCAGTAATTTGTCAATTAATGACTGTTTGATATACAAATTTAGATTCAGTATTCCTTTTGAGGAAACTTAACACGATGTTTGAGGATTCAACATCTTATGATTTTTGTTGTCTGAACATCGTAAGCCATCAAGTATAAAGTTGAAGTATTGCGCAATGCCTCTGTACTCCGCGAGTCAATTGGTTTTTTGTTCATGGAAGGATTTTTGGGTAATTGTTATCACAATATTAATGTTTTAATACAGTTTTATTATAACTGACTGCCTAAAACTTTGAAATAAATTAATTTTATTAACTTTTTGTGGCTGTTGAATAAAAATACTTGGATGTTTGATAGTCATGTGTAGCTTTTTGATAGTTCATGTATTGTGTATTAGTGAAAAAACATAATATCGATATATCGATGCGACCCTTGAACTCAATATCGGCCATATCGATATAGGTCAATATCGATATATCGCCAAAGCTTATTCCATACTATGCGCCATAAGCCATACCACCTTTGTCTCACACGCCACCCCAAAACTATTTCCACACGACAGCCAACACGTTCGCCATTACACCCACTATTCCCTGTCCCACGTTATACTCCACCATATTTCGTATGCGCAATCCAACCCTCTATCCATTATCATGCCACCCCACATTATGATCCACATGTCATCCCACCTATGACCCACATGCCACCCAACATTATGATCCACATGTCATCCCACCTATGACCCACATGCACATTTTGAATAATAGCATGTTAGGATCTACATTTTAACATGATGTGTTATAGAACAAATACCTTATTTAACTGTATATGGACAGATAGAGATGTTATATTCACCACAAAGCTCATTAAATATTAAACAGAACAGTGGCGTAGGAACCGGGACCAGGGGGAATAACCCCCCCCCCCCTATCCCCTCCCCCCTTTAAATGATAAAGGTCAAACGAATTGATTTTAAAGAATCAGATCTAAATTCTTTGGCATTTTCTTCCGGAAATCTTCAATTTTCGGGAAACGTTTTCTTAATTTATTTTCAATTTTCGGAAAATTTCCTTCAATGTTCCTGAAATTTCTTTTATTTTCGGGATATCTTCTTCATTTTGGGGAAATTTGCCTAAATTTTCGTGAAATTTGCTTAAATTCTTGAGAAATTTGCTTAAATTTTGGGAAAAAACTTCTTCATGTTTGGGGAAATTTGCTTCAATTTTCGTGAAATTTTCTCCATTTTCTGAAATTTTACCAAAATTTCCGATCACGCACCCCCCTCCATCCTCCTTTACAAATAGTGATAAGAGACCTGTACATTTTTGTAGGTCTGTTGGGACAAAAATCAATCCCCCCCTCCCCGTTAATTTAAAATATCTACCTACGCCACTGCAGAATTGTCTTTAGATTATGTCAAAAGCACCCATAGTTTCCGAAATGTGGCTAATTAAAATATATGCAAAAGTTTTGATATATATAAACACTTTATATACACTTAATATCTCTTTTAAGTTATGCCTTCTCTCTTAAATGTCAGTCACTGAAAATCAAGACTTTTTTTCTCCTGCTAAATTTGAATAAGGGGGTATAATGGAGATTTAAAACGTTGTTGGAGGATTAGAAAACAATAAGTTAACTTGTTACTATGTCTCAAAATGGATGTATCGATACATCCCATGTGAAGGGCTGTACCGGTACATCCCGTCCGGTTAGCAGAATGTTTATCAATTTGGATGGTTTTTAGTGAAATCTTTCGATTTAAAATTGATTTCTTAATACATTTCATGTAAAGGGATGTACCAGTACATCCCGTCTGGTGAGCAGATATGAATTATAAATTTAGATGTGTTTCAAGTGAAATATTTCGATTTGCAATGGATGTATCGATACATCCCATGTGAAGGACTGTACCAGTACACCCTGTCTGGTGGCAGATATGCTTTGTGACTTTGGATGGTTTAAAGTGAAACATTTCGATTTACAATGGATGTATCAATACATCCCGTGTGAAGGGATGTACCGGTACATCCCGTCTGGTGAGCAGATATTCTTTATCAATTTAGATGGTTTTAACTGAAATATTTCGATTTACAATGGATGTATCAATACATCCCAGGTGAGGGATATACTGGTACATTCCGTCTGGTGAGCAGATATGCTTTATCAATTTGGATGGTTTTAAGTGAAATATTTCGATTCAAAATGGATGTATCAATACATCCCGTGTGAAGGGATGTACCGGTACATCTCGTCTTGTGAGCAGATAAGCTTTGACAATTTGGATGGTCTAAAGTGAAATATTTCGAATTACAATGGATGTATCAATATATCCCATGTGAAGGGATGTACCAGTACATCCCGTCTGGTGAGCAGATATGCTTTGTCAATTTGGATGGCTTAAAGTGACATATTTCGATTCACGATGGTTGTATAAATACATCCCAGGTGAAAGAAATATTGATACAAATCGTGTCAATTTGGATGGGTAATATCGAATATTTCTGATTTTGCAATTTTCGCATGATTCAGTGAAAACAAAACGCCATCACTTCTCAGCCTACAGCTCCTTTAGAATAAGCTGCACCAATCGTAATATGCATGACATTATCACTAAATAGATTTAGGCAGATTTACGAACCATGATTTTATGTGTACCACATATTACATGAAGTCTGATTTTTCATAGTAAAGATATGACAGACAAGACACACACCGCACACACACACACACACACACACACACCACACACACACCGGCACACACACACACACCACACACACACCGGAAAATGTTGTCAGTCCCATATGTACGACAAATGTGACTACATTGGAAAAGTGCCTCCTTCTAAAAATAAAGCGCCTCTTTATCTTTTTTTAATTCTATATATACAGACTAGAGGAGGAGGGGGGTACATATATGTATATGACTTGAAAAGCCTCAAAATAGGTCGTGCTTCCACTTTTGAAAACTTCCTACATCCCTGCTGCAAAGTCTGGAGCAGATTCATTATATCATCTACGGTCCTTCTGCTTGACGAGCGCTGCAACCAGAGATTTCCCTCACAACACTTGAAAAAAAAGGACCAGCGACACAGGTTTTATATGGTGGGGAGGGGAGGGCACAATGGCATTTTCCCATCGGGCACACAGAAAATGCCTATTTGAGGAAATTAGGGCTTTGAAAATGTTCTATCTCGGGCCAGAAATCTTCAATTTTGGACCAAAACTTCTCAATTTTTGAAATTAAATGCAACATGTAATTTAGGGCCAAAAATCTTCGAGTCTGGGCCAAAATATATAACTTAGGATCAGACGAAGTTCAATTCTCATGATAGGAAGGTGAACTTCATTTTTAGGTGGATTAAGCACCCAAACAATCAGAGCTAGACACACCCCGGTGTGGGCGTTTGGCACGCCAAGTGTTTGTGTTAGACACGCCCCGGTGTTTGTGTGTGATTTTTTGTTTTTTTGTTTTATCTGAATTGAAAGGATTAGTTCACGGTAATGGTCAAGCATAGTTTTTCCTGCAATTTTGTGGCTTAAAAACCATGGGATATGAAAAAAAAAAAAAAAAAAAAAGTAGTACAACTAAATCTAGGAAGGGTATTTATAATATACCAAGGAAAGTTCGAGGGAAAATAATTTAAATAGTAAAAAAAAACTAAGTAAACTTTCTTTATAATGCATTAACAATACATTAAGACGCCAACTTCTCCATACTAGACAATTTATTTCTACACAGATAAGATAGAGCTTTAAACTTGAATATCTCCTTAACGGAATAAGATAGTTGAACGATTTCTTCACCAACTGTTTAAAGTCTTATTTCATCTGTTCATATGAGATGGACATGCTCAACGCCTAAATTAATCCTTTAACCAGTGATGTATTGCAAATGAAGGAAATCAAATTAAAAAATGGAAAATGTAGAGGAGGGGGCTTTTCATTATCATTAAATGGCAATGTGAAGTGGGAGAAAAAGAGCTTGGGATTCGGGGAAGTCATCTAAAACCATAGGTGTAGGAAGTGGGGCACTGGGGGCACGTTCCCCGTCACGTTTCCAAAAAATGACAAAAATGCCCCTTTTGAAAATGAAAAGTGCCCTTAATTACTGTCCTAATAGTAGGAAACTGGCGACTATCGTCAGTCCATGCATGTACGGGAGGAATGTGTCCTCATTGAAAAAGTGATGGGCAAATCACATTCTTATAAAGTATATGTTATACAATCTCAATAAATAAACAAAAAAATGCTTGATTAATTTAGGAAGAGGCAATTAAATTTCAAAGAAATACACACACACATTATCTTGGATTTGCCCCTATGACATCACACTGTACACTGTGAGGTCACTTTTCAACATACTCGAGCAATTCTACATCCTACACAGAAAAAGATATCAACATAATTTCTACATCAGATTGTTTCTTTAATAGTCCTCTATCATGGAAATAAGAATTTATGGGAATAATCCTTTAAAAGCAAAATAAGGATGGGGATGGTCATCTGGAAATATCATGACAGTGTATACGATCCTTTTTGTTAAAATAATAGCTTTGAATCTATTTGAAAACAATTTATAAAACAAATTATAACTATATACAATTATATTCCAACAAAACATTAGCCTATTTTAATGAAAAGAAGACTTTAATCAACCTTACAAGCTCTGAATATAATCGAGACTTTGAGTTTGCGGTCACGAATCGAAAAAACATCATCATTCGGAAAAAATTTCCCATACAGTTCAAAAAGCTCTAGCTAAACAGCTAAACACCTGACAATCACACTGTGCACTTTTTTTTATATTGTTTTTATTCCCAGACATATTGATGCTTATTTACGGCGGGAAACAATGACAAAAGGGGCTAGATGTCCCGGGCAGGAGAGTGGGAATCTGGAAATATTCTGGCACCCCAATGGTTCATGCATGGTTCAGATAGTTATCATATCGACAAGTGTTGTTCGGTAGGCAACATAATGTTTAGGTAACAGTTGTCGGCGTCAAAGTCGTTCTCCTGGCTTGCGGTTTCACCAATGGGCGTTTCTGCGTAAGCGTACTCTGGATTTGCGGCGTTCTCTGGACTGGCGGAATTCTCTGTACTTCCGGTGTATCCATTGTGCTTGAAAAGAAGATAAGATGAAGATATATTGAATGTGATAGAGATTGGCGTAGGAAGTGGGACAGGGGTAAACTGCCTCTGAGAGGATTTCACTTTCCCGATTATTTCTTTCTTCCAGGTTGAGAGGTAAAATTGGGAAATCATTAACATAAACAGAATTAGGAAATTTTATTGTTAAAAAGTTTGGAGAAAAAAATTGCCTAGAATTTAAGATTTCCTGATTAGTAGCAAGGGTTGATGGAAACTAGTGCAATCTTCCCGCTTGAAACCGGGAAATTTTGAGGCCTCCCCCCTCGTCCCTTGAGAGGTGACCATTTGTACGCCCCTGGATGCAAATTGAAGATACATGTTCCTTTTACCTGATGGAGCACATGCAGGGGAGAGTCAAAGGTTAAGGACCCACTTTCCAGCACGTTTACGAAGACATCTTTCGCCATGCAAGGAAAATCTTTTTAAACATATATTTTCCACTTGTTATTATCGTTTTGGAACTGTACCGCAACCCCTACTCCCCCCTCCCCCACCCCACCCCACCCCATCCCCTTCCCTCTTCCCTCCCCACCTAAATACCTTTACAAAAAAAAATGGTTTAAAAAATCAAAAGCGTTGCAGATAAAACGAATGCATTATTTGTGGGTGTTGTTTTCCAATTAACAAAACAAAATATACACTATTTGGCAGTTTGGGTTAAAATATTTTCCCCATAATTTTTCATCCATATACTGATACTGATATTCAGTATAATATAAAGATGCATTTTAGGCTAGGGTGCTCTTTAAAAATGATTATTTGTTTTTAAATTCATATAGTATTTAATTCAAATTCTTTAGATATAAACGTATCTATTATGTTTATGGTTAAATATTATATCATATTGCAGCAGCTCCGTGAATACATAGTAAAATAACATTACGTTCAAAATTATGAGTTAGGCACATCCCCTCCCCCCCCCCCTCTCCACCCCGAACTGTAACAAGCTAGGGGTAAAAAGAAACACAATGAAGTAAGAAAGCATTCAAAAACCCTATTCCATTAAGGAGATATTTAAATTTTAAGTTTGATATCATTTGTATGAAAACAATTGAAATCAGACTTGTTGTGACGTCAAATACTCAAATTCTTAAATTCTTTAGAAGCTTAATGTATTCTATTATATTTTGTCCTGCGATTTTGTGGCTTAAAAACCATTGGATATGTCAGGAAAGTAGTAAAACAAAAATCTAGCATGGGTCATTATAAATTACCACCTGAAGAAAGTTTGAGCAAAATTAATTAAAAAAAGTAAAATTTTAAATTTTCTTTAATATACATATTGTAACGAATGTGAAAATGAGGGAGCCAACCTTTTATATTAGACTTATTACACCAGTCATTTCTACAAAGATAAGACAGAACAAGTTTATACTTAAATATCACCTTAAGCGGAATAAGATATTTAAATAGTTTCTTCACCATTTTGTTTCTATTTAAATCCTCTTTCATGTAAAATAAACTTGCTTGACCACGGAACAAATCCTTTAAAGTTGTGTCTTATGTAGGTAGAATGACTGTTGTAGAAATGACTGTTTTGCTGGCATACTGTAACTAATAGCTGGAAGGCACAAAATCTCGAACAAATTACTTTACTGATTAGTTCAGTGTTAAATTTACTTCACTTGACTATTTTGCTCATCTGCTAATTCATAGTCAGTGGCTGGATGTCTCAAAATCTCTGAAAATGCATCTATTGAATACAAAATGATATCTGGATTAACTAATCACTTTAAAGGATTAGTTCAGCGGTATAGTTCAACTATGCATAGAAATGACTGCTGTGAAAGTCTACAATAAAAAGAAGGCGCTCTAATCCTGACATTCTTAACAATGCTTAATGAAATTTAAAAAAACATTGATTTTAACTCCCTTTCTTCAGAGATGAAACGTAAGAACCCTTACTGAATTATGTTTTACTACTTTTCTGACATACTGACAAATCCAATCATGGTTTTTAAACAATCGCAGGAAAATAAATGATAGAATACATCAAGGCTTTGAGAAATCTGAATTGAAATAAAAGCTTGTTGCCATATCAACCTATGAAAATAGTAATCATACTTTGTATAAACAAAGTAAAACATCTTTACCATCGTAACACATTGAGTTGTTGTTTTTCCATCAGCGAGATCGGATGATTGTGAAACTATAGCAAAAACAAAGAAACCAGAAAGATAAACAATTAAATTTCTATCACAGAAATAAATAATCTTTATAAGAAAGTGCTTTGCCCATCTGTTTTTGAACCTTAAATAAACAAAAGCAATTTTGTTACTTACAGATATACATCAAAATTGTATTCAATGTGCCGTGGTGGCATTGCACACTGTGAAGTCACACTAATGCTATCTTTAATTAAAGTTTAGAGGCCATCTAGCGTGATTAAAATGTGGCGGCGTACATTTTATTCCAAGCGATTGCGTCGCCTGCGTATTTGGTAATGCTATCACGAAACGCTTAATACGACCCGCACGAGAACACAGGTACGACGTACGGACAGACATAACATCGACAACCAAGTTAATGTCCACGGCCCTTTGATAACCAGTTGTGGTGCACTGGCGATTACTGATTGGCCTATCAGTATAAGTGCATATTGGGTCATCGTATTTCGCCCAATCAAAGCACACGAATCTGATTATATTTATAATACGTCAGAGATGACAAATAGCCTTTAATGTTGAGGCGGAGCGTTTATATGCGTATTTAATGCACGGCGCAAAGGACTTTGGCCCGAGTAGAATGAGCCGGCTTTAGGAGGGTCATTCGCGAGTGCAAAGTCCTTTGAACCGTGCATTAAATATGCATATAAATACAACGACAAAACATTTATCGTTTTATAAAATTTACGTGTTACATAATTTGTTTAAAATGCCTATAAAAAGAAAGAAAGAAAGAAAGAAAAGAAAAAAAAACGAGAAACATTTATATACATTTTTTTGCTTTGTTAAGAAATTCACCTGTTGTAAAAATGGACTTAACCATATACCTTAGGTCGTGAATAACGGGAATTTAATGCATGGGTCATGACAATCAGTCAGTAGCATTCCCATTAATGGGAACATTAGGAATT
>JAIGNY010000911.1:0-50000 GCA_020152595.1 Chiridota heheva
GCAATTTTCCTTCAACTTTCATGGCAAGATATTCTGTAAATATTAAAAGAAAGAAATATATAAATTAAGGAATCAAAATACTGTTTTTGATTTTAATCGTGATTTATACTTGACTAAATTCAGGTGTCAAGAAGTCATATATAAAAGAACTTTAATCGAAACAAAATGAAAAATAAAACACTCAAAAAAATGTTATTTTGTTAAGGAGATATTTAAGTTTAAAGTTTGGTATCATTTTTGTAGAAAAGGCTGAAAGTAGACTAGTTGTGACAACACATCCACAGATTCCTCGAAGTCTTTATGTATTCTATCATATTTTGTTCTGCAATTTTGTGGCTTAAAAGCCATCATTGGATATGCTGGTAAACTACCAAACTATTCCTAATAACATTAAAATACTCAATAAAATCACCAGTCAAATCGCATCAAGCATTGTTGCCTCTAAAATTAAGGATGCTTTTTTTCAATTAAGAACAACTACACATGAACACATAGCTCAAAAGTTTGTGTTAAAAATTATCGGAGTAATAGTACATCCATATAAGAAATCTAAATGTGTCTCATCTGCTCGTTACTCAAAACTTACCAATTTGAATGACCAATCAGTATAAAAATACAGCTATACATGAAAGTGCAAAAAAAAAGATTTGTCAAAATTCAAGGGAATATTCAAAATGCAGAAAGTTATACTAATACTAATCAAAATGAATAATAACTTCTTAATGAATTTAAAAGAAATTTTTCCGTTGTTGGCAGTCAAGTTGGTATAAATAAAATATCAAAACAAGATGGCGGTCGGTGCCAGCGAAAATGGATGCCATATGGGCTCCAAATGAATACAGGTACCCGTACAGGTAGCGTAATGATTTATCCAGAACGGGAGACTTTTAATTATGTGAAGCCATACAACTCAAAAGATTGGGTCATTAAATACATTTTTCAAATAAAATTTAAGAAATCATGGAATCGCAACTAAAATGGTAAAGAAGATTGTGGCAAAAGATAATGGCATCGAGGTTATGGTAGTCAAGTATTAGCCAAACTCTGGCAAATACGTTATGGCCAAGATGATAACAGCCAAAATTTGTTGCCAAGATGATGCTATCCAAACAATCCAAATATGGAAGCTAAAGGTGGCAACCAACATACCAGGTGACTCGCAAAGATGAGTGCCAAGACAAAGCTCCAAAGATTTGAGACTTTCCAAGATGGCACCAACATTTGAGATGGCTTTTAAGAAATCATGGAAAACCACAGCACATTAAATATGTAAATGTCATTTAGTGACATTACCAGAATATTTTTTCCAGTAAAATTAAAGTAAAAGTAAGATGGCAGGAACAAGGCTTGGCTAGGATGGCGGTTTCGGAATGGGGTAGCAGCACTGTGGACAATCGCCATTGGAGTGACTTAATGCCAACAACATTATCCGGAATGCTTTGAAAAACTGTTGCCTTGCAAATTATTGAGAAGACTAGATTCCCACAACACTGATGCCATGTGGCATTTCTTCACTGGAAGCACCCAAGATGTAAAAAAAAAATTGCGGAGTGATGTTTGCATGTAATCTTTCTTGAAATCGAGACCAGACTCTATGTAGTAAAATCCATTCCATCCGATCAGATGGGGGCCAAGCCTACAGAAAAGAGACTGACATTGAACGTAACCTCCCATCTTGACCATCAGACCGTGATCGTTACTTAATCAATGTCAATTTTCCCCAAAGGCTGAGTAGGGAGAAGGTGCACATATGCAGCTCAGATGACCAGCTTCTGCGCTTGATGTCAGCAAATTTTTGAATATCTGTGAAAATCGTTGGTAGACCGAACCTGGAACATCCAGCATCACAGTCGGTTGAACAATCCCCAGCTATGTCAGTTATGTACTAATACCATTCCAATTGCTCACAATATGCCTGGACAACATGTTGCCCGGCGGACCATTGTTAAATCCCCGGATCTTCTTTTTATTCTTTCACCCTTTACCCAGTATGGTTACAACGCATAAACAGATGAATGATAGGAAATTGGCAGATTTAAAAGGTAAACTTCCAAATTTCCAGATTTATAATGCGGAAATGTTACTAGCTAGTTACTTAACTTCTATGAAACGTTGCTGCTATTCAGGAAATCTGCAGTAGTTTGAATAGTGTGATATTTTCCTTCAATTTTCGAGAATTTCTTCATTTTCTGAAATATCCTTTAATTTTCCGATTCGATGAATTGAAAAACATGTAAACAACAATATGAAAATAATATGATTTCCCAGCGAAATAAAAAAATTCTAAAAGACATATTTCTATTTATCATCCAGTGGAGACCCTTTATGGTTCTCGATAATTTGACCTGGGGCTCTGATCAATACAAATATGTCCTCTTTGTTTTTTGACTGAGATTCCAGTCAGTCTAAACAGACATCAAGAGTCAATAAAGCCCCTTATGCCTTCATGCAAAAACAAACAAACATATTTAGGTACGCCTTACGTCTCACAGATTTCTATCTTGTAGTTAAAGAATAAAATCCTCAGAATTACGTGGGGAAATAGAAGCCGAGGCTTTGGCGTGATAAATACCAATGGGCCCCTTTGTAGTAGAGTCAATATACCACTTAACCCCAAAAAATTAAAAGGAAAGGTTTTTTTGCATTTTTTGGTATTATTTGACTTGAAATTAACATACTAAAGTTGGCAAAAATCTGACCACCGAAAAGGGTCTAAATATGACGTCATACAAAATGGCTACAAAATGTAATAAAAATGCTTAATTTCAATGATTTGCATACGGTTTCGGCATCTTTAAGTATGGAAACAAGTTTAAGGCATCAGTATCTTACATGATTGTTAATTTTTGAATCTGACCAATGTACCTGTGTGACGTTATGCTGTGATAGTGTCATCTATGACGTCATCTATGACGTCCTATGACGTCATTATGTCATGTATTTTTCTTAATATCATAATTTTCACTGTGATGCCCTGGATGAGCTATGGTTTTAATGGTTAACTTTTTGTCATCTATAATAATAATCGTATTGTTTATATAGCGCTTTAGACTGTCATAGACTGTATCAAAGCGCTTTACAATTATTACCCTGGTCACTGGGCCTTAACTCTCCTGAAAACTTTCTCACCCCTGGGAGTCGTTTTATCAGCAGCCATATACAGGCGCCGGCTCCAAACACATAGAACTGTCACTGCCCTCACAGGTACCCATTACAGCTGGGTGGACTGAAGCAATGAAGATAAAGTGTCTTGCTCAAGGACACAACACACTGGCCTGGCTGGGAATCAAACCAGTACCTTCCACACCAGAGCCCGACGCCTTAATCCACTAGGCCACTGTGTTCATTGCAATATAGATTTGAACATCATCAACCACTTAATAAATTAATATCGACATTTAATGTTTTCCTTATGCAGTTATAGATTAGAAGACATAAATGCACATATTGGTTTGTTTGGTAATTTAGTATTTCAGCTGACCAGCTGGCGTTATCCTTACTATATTACCTTTACGGTCACATGCAGCCTTATTACCATCATCATCTGATACTGGGTTGAGGGATATATTATCACAAGTGTCTTCTTGACAAGGTCCACAGGCTTGGGTACATTCAAGACCATGTTTTTGCAGCTACATTTGAGTGTGCGGCAACCTGTCGAGCAGTTGCAGTGTATCATTTTCAACAGACTTTCAGGAGCAGGGCTTTTGTCCACCATGGGTGGAATCAGTTGACCCCCTTGTACACTCCAGCCCCAGTCTGTAGGATCCATGCCACCGTCCGTACACACCCACACCATAACTTGAAAATATACCCTCCGTGGGTGAAGTTTTGTGGCTGATGTTGTTGGGGGCAGCCTTTCGGGTGCCACAAAAGTCTTTGCTGTGGCCACTTTTTTGCAAAGGAAGCTGTAGCGCAATGATGCCAGAGAGTCAGAATGAGTCCCATTAAACAATGAAAGCATTTGTTTGCAGCCGGTGGTTTCTACAGTCTCTGGATTTGCCTTTTGTGTGCGAAAGATCTTGGAACAAACACGCAAGACAGATTCGCCCTTCATGACCTTTCTGAAGATGGACTTCTTTCCAACCCCAAAAATTTGTGAGGTAGTGTCGCATCCGAAAAAACAATGGGCAAACAACAGATCAGAGCACACTTCTTTCCCTAGTAACAGTTTCAGAACTTTAATGTTATACACATTTGGTTTACCTTTGTCTGATCTAAAGTACAGGTCTTTTGCAGTCATTCGTGGTTCCATGATACAAGAGCAAAACCAAAAGATCTGTATCTTCCCCGATGAGAATTCTTGACTTGAAGGATGCCATTGTGATTGCTGCTTTTACGATGTCGACATCAGCATCACCCTTAGCCTGAATAACGTTGCAGCCTTTCTGGCGCAAGTATTTCGTCATCAGGTTAATAAGGGCCTGTTTATTCATTGTGTTTGAAAGAAAATCCTCTTTTCCCAGAAAATTTGTTGACTCCACAATGTCGACCTTGTTAGTGACCTGACTTCGGCTTCGTCTTTGGTGGGTGTTGTCTTTTGTGGATGGTCTTTCATTGTACCCATCAAAGACAACAGTGGCATTGCCATACAATCCGGACGTGAAAGATACATACGAATCTGCAATTAAAGTGTAAGTGCTCCCCTCGGTCCATTTCAATCGATGTAGGAGGGAACCTCTGTCAAGAACATAGTGATCAGTCTTTGAATGGACGAAGAACAGCACCATCTGATAAGGAAGTTCCATGGCCTTCAAAACTTCCAGAAGATGTGCTTTATCTGGTTTTCGTAAGATATATTTTCCATCAAATAAGGATGGTGTATAGGGAGAGAGCTCATATTGCATCACTTTATCAAGGCAAAGGTCACCTGACTGCGATATCACAAGGAACCTCTGAAACAATAGAGCTGGATCAATGGTTTGATCCTCTGTAACTTTGACAGCTTGAGCTGATGCTAATGTCTTCACTTTAGTGTTCTTTTTGTGGAATATGAGAAGGCTGGGTGTCCTTCCATTTGTTTTACTGTGTCTCTGCCTACATTGAAAAGTTCTTCAACATTGACACCTTCATCAGCATTTATCCCTGTGATAATGTTGCGCAAGGTTGCCTCATTGGAAAAATGGAGAATAGTGTTCCAGCTTTGTCGCAAGTTTATCTAAGTCTCTCATATCCCTGTCCATACGAGAAGCAGATGCCTCCTTGTGCTGTTCACTTGTTATATATGATGTCTGACAGAATTCATGCATGGTGTAATTGTAGGCGGAAGATACAGGGGCAGACATTGTCCAAACGGCCCTCTGATGGTCTGACATGCCACTTCCTCGTTAGCCCACCAGTGCTTTTTTTAAGCGACCGCATTAGTGTCTGCTCGATAACCAAGTCAGGACTAAGGCCAGCCCAGAATTCTTTGCTGCGTCGAATAACATAGAATCCATTTGTGAATTTCTGAAACACTGGGACTTTCCACTTTCAAGATCCTCATCTTCTGTAAGTAAAGATAAGCAGACTTCAGATAGTTAGGTGTCCAGCAGCAGCAAATATTGGCAAACAGTCATATATAGCATGGAGATGCATTTGCCATGACCTGTGCGATCAGCCTTGATAAGCTCTGTGCAACTCCCAACATTCTGTTGATAGTTAATCCACAATTTGCTTGTTTTTTAATTGTTGGATAATTCACACTTTCTTGAAGTGAGAGCATTGAAATTCTTTCCATGCAGTCTGCTTTCAGCAGTGCATCTAAAACTTATTTTACCAGTCTTCTTTTGAGTATACAATATCTACAGCTCTTTAACTAGATCTTCAAAACTTGATCGGCCTCAATTACCTTGGTTACTATCTGATGCGTGAGACACTGCTTAACAAGAATATGTCCACGAAATGCACGTTGCACAGCTTTTCCACTCATCATATGTGTTACAGCGTTTTCACAATACACTGTCTCCAGGATTTTCCTTAGTCCACTCTCATCCATGAGTGTTCCTATGGTCCCCAACAAATTCATGAAAGTATGAAAGCTCCCCAATAACAAAAATAACATCTCTGAGTGGACTACCGTCTTGAACTTCATGTATAATTTCAGAAGCTTTCCAGAGTGGCTGATCAAAGGTTACAATTGGTGGGACACTGTGCTTGGAATCAAGAGCACATATATAGTCGAGTGTAGAGAAGATACAGTCTTATCTCCAGGGTTCATATCAATCATTGGTAGGAACAATACTGATGATTGTCCAGGGTGGAGACAGTCCTTGTGTAGCAGGTGCATCACTCCTTGCCAATTTGGTAGTGTTTGCTTGAAGCGGAAGAACATCTCCCACAATACATCAATATTAAGATCAACAACATTTAAAAGTGGCAGAGACGTGAACTTAAAGCTACGAAGAGTGTTCTTTGCGAAGCGGTAATCCTTGATCTCAATCTTCGTCTGATCAACTATGTTCAAGCCGTGACATCTATCTCCTCGGAATAGTGTGACTGGTTCGTATGCCTGGTGTTATGTCTGCTACCATCCCCATACCATGAAATGTTCCCTTTCCATCCAGGGTCACTATGTTGTGGTCAACGTTATCCGCGGCAAATAAAAGCATCATATCATGCATATCTTTGTCCTCACCTAAAACATCAGGAGCCACTTAAGAAGCGGCATTTTCTCAAACCTTTGCACTTCACTATATGAGGAGCAATAGCCCATGGCAGACAGACTGTCTATCAAAAACCTTGATCGAAAGTGATGGTGCATTTGAACCCCAGCCCCAGTTGTTACGGAGCTATCACTGCTCTTGGACGTACCGCTTGAACAATCGCTTGCCCAATGCTTGCTTCCTTCCTGCTGGTGTTATTTCCTACGAGAAGGTGTTGCAGCATAAGACACAAGCTCGAGGAACAAACGCTAACGCAGAATCAAGCTCAAGTTCTGTAGCATTCGGATATTCGTCCTTTGTATGTGGGATAAGAGTTTTGATATCACTTTGATCAGCTCTGCGGCAGTTTCTATGATAGCTCTCTTTTTAAGCTTCCTCTCCATCCCCTTTGGGCATATTGAAGTAATTGTGTAGAATTCTGCTTGTCTTCTCCGGAAAGTTACAATATCATGTAATCCATCACCATCAACCACAAAAATAGCCTCTCCGTAGTGTTTTACCAGTTTGACTTCAAATACTGATTGCCATAAGCAACAGAGTCACTATCTTGTAAATATTCCTTCATCTTGTTGGCAAGGAAGGTTACAGTTAATTGTTCCTCATCGTTGTCCTCGAAGTAGGAGCATGTCTTGAGAAATGCATATTTTTGGTCGGTGTCCATGGGTCGCCCAACTTTCTTTCGCTTGTTGTCACTATCTAGATCTGTCCTGAGTTGTATAGGAATATTTCTGAGAGTGCGAAAGTGTACATCACATAAATGATGGTACAAACAGTCATCAGCATGCAAATCTTTACTAAAGTATTCAATTCGCCCCTGTACAGAAAAAGCCCATTCATCTTGTCGTCTTTACAGAGCAAAATTATCTTGTCCACAAAGTTATATGCTTTTACACTACTATAATCTTCACAGTCAGCACCTTTTGTACTTGACACCACCTTGTTGCCACAGTATAAGCAATTTGTTTTTCTATTGAATGCCCCAATAGAGACACGTGTATTTCTCTTTAATGGTGGGGTAGAGTTTAGTTAAGCTCTCTTGTGTTTCTCTATTTCCTTTTTGTTTACGTAAATCATGCGACAAGATTTGTGCACGCGAGTTCCAGGTTCTAGAGTAACGTCATCACCTGTTTCAACACTTGCCTTGTTGATCCCTTCAGCTCCTTTCTTACGAATCTCAACTCTATCTTCTTGGTGAACTTACTTCACTGACTGATTCACTTTGACAGAGTGTCTGTTGTTTCAAGTACTTTATAATTTAACAATTTTACTTCATGGAAAAAAAGAAGAATCAAGATATCCTCTTTATTGTCTTGAAGATGCAAATACATGTGGGAGGATGCACACAACTCATTGTGGTCCTGAACAAACAGAATGAACTCATGATGTACTCCACATTTGGATCCCACCTTCAGAAATGACTTGAAATTCTTTCAAATCATCAAATGTCTCCCTGCGCCATCAATTTTGGACTGGAAAACACATAGTAGAAATAAACCATATTCTGACGTCATAGATCACGTCATGACGTCACAGGTCACGTCCTGACGTCACGGATAACGTCCTGACGTTATTGATGATGCCAAGAAAAGTTTCAAAAATTATGTTGGTGCCAAGATAATTAGTTTTAGTGATAATTTTCATTATTAAAATGATTAGAAACTATTAAATTACAGACTTATGTCTAGTTTCTAACGATTTCTTATATCGGCGGCCATCTTTTATGACGTCATATTTAAACCCTTTCCGAGATCCGATCGATGCCAACTTTAATATGTTCTTCTCCAGACCCCATAGTTGATAAAACTGCCAAAAACCTTTTCTTGCAATTTTTTGGGGTAAGGTCACTTTTTTCATATTTTGACTCCACTATTGCCCCAGTCTAAACAGACGACGAGGAATCGATACATGGAGGGGCTTCTCATTCTTTAGCCAACGTTGGGCCTTTGAAAGCAACATAGCAGGACCGTAACAATTAAGGTAAAAAAAATCGATATGAGGGCCTACAGCTGAAGTTAACAGATAAGTTATGAGTTGGAAATTGGCTGAAAAGTATTTACTTAAATCAATCCCTAAAAGTACGACAATATTTGTGGGTTTTATAATCATGTACTGCATACAGTTGGCCGATGGAGTCACTACGAATATTAGTCGTACAAATAATTCATAATAGCATCAGAGAGTAAATTAAGAGTACAGGGGATAAATGCAAACCTCTTTACATTTGCTAATGTGCCATGATCTTCACCCTTCTCAACACCAATGACCCACAAAGCATGGGTTCATAGATAAATGCGGACCTGGGTTTCTTGAGTCCGCTCGACTGGTTTCCTTCACGATTTTAAACAAAGCATATTTTCGTTTGGAATACACTTCCATTTCTAATTTTGTTTTTCTCCTTAAACATAACTGGAAACTTTCAGTTGTGCTTTGTTTTAAATACCAACTTAAAAACAAAACGGCCTTTAGGTTGATATTGGCTTATACCCTACAGGGTTGATAGGAACATTCTATGTCTGATAATATATAGATGTTTGCATTTTGCTTTAGATTAAAAAAGGAAAATGCTTTCTGAAATAATAATTCTCACATAATTTCCAAACACAAGTAAAGAATTGGCATAATGTCTTGGTGTTATGTGTCCATATCTCAATGTGTCACACATAAATTGGTACAAACGTTTTCTGTTCTACCACATACCCAAAAAGAGCATTACATTATGAATTTAATAACCTTTGAATTTTGAAAATATAGTTTTATAAGTAATACAAATTCTATCAAAAAAATTATATATTAAAGCAAATTAGATGTAGGACAATGAACAGGAAAACACCTCAAAATGCATTTGATTTTCTTTTTATTTGTTTGTTTGTTTAATGAAGGCTAAACGGCACCACAACAACTAAGGTCAAATTGTGCCTGAGAGGTCACATCATTCTAGAGGTAGGAAGTAAAGGAAACATGGGGAGAATGAGAGAAATTTAAGGACAAAAGGTCAGAAAGCTGTGATCGTGAAGGGAGGTGCATGGTTGAAACAAAAACAAAGTAGAGAGGGGTGGAAGAGGAGAATTAAATATGGTCGTAGAGGGAGGCATGATGAAGGAAGGAGATAATTTTATCCGGAGGATTTTTCTGGAAGAAATCAGCAATTGAGTTGTAGGGAGCAAGGGAAGCTCTGGGAAGGTTGTACAGGGGGCAAGCAAGGAGAACGTGATGGATTGTGAGGGTGCAATGGCAATTGTTGCAGAGGGGTTGGGGGAGCCAATAAGGAGGTGGGAGTGGGTGAGATGAGTGTGACCAATTCTAAGACGGGTAATATGCACGTTGTCAATACGAGAGAGGTTGTTGATGGTGGCTTTGATCGGAATTGTGGGCTGGATGACATGGAGTTTGTTATCAATTTGGGACTTCCATGAGGTTTGCCAGCGGTCCCGAACAAGGGAAGCGATAAGCGGTTTGATGTCAGAGAGGGTTTTGGGAAAAGGGGCAGGGAGGAGGGTAAGGGCAAGCTTAGCGGCTGCATCAGCCCTGTCATTGCCAGGGATGCCAACATGGCTGGGTATCCAGAAGAAAATAATACTTTTCCTGCAGAGGGTGGGAGAAAGGAGTTTCCGGAGGAGGAGGTGGCATGTGAGCTTATCCCATTTAAGGTTGAGTAAAGAAGTAAGAACAGCCTTTGAGTCGGAGAAAATAACAAAGTGGCTGAGCGGGGAGTACTCAATAAAGTTGAGGGCAAGGAAAATGGCCTTAGCCTCGGCTGAAAAGATGGATGAGTAGTCGGGAAGTCTGCTACTGAGGGTGATGTCTTGGATGACCGCAGCAGCAGCTGTCTTGTTTCTCTCCTTGGACCCATCAGTTTAGATGGAGGTGTAATTTGAGAGTTGGTCTTCGACTTGGTTGTGGAGATTGATGAAGAGGTTAGGATGGATTTGAGCTTTGTGATGAGTGGAGAGGCCCATGTTGAGGGAAGGGAGGGGGTGGCCCAAGGAGGAAAAGTGGGCCAGGAGAAGGTGCCGAGAGTGGTGGGGTTGATGCCGAGATGGAAGAGGTCTGATTTAATGCGCAAGCTGAAGGGAGGGGATAGGGTTTTAGTCCTATCATAGAGGGTGGAGAAATTTGGGTACCTAATGAGGTTGTAAACAGGGTTCTGGGTGTTGGTGAGGACCCTAAAAGCATAGGATAGGCTAAGCTTTCTACATCTAAGTAGAAAGGGGGGCTCGTTGGCTTTAACATGAAGGCTTGTGATTGGGGAGGTCCTGTAAGCACCTAGACAAAGCCTGAGGGCTTCATTTTGGATGGTGTTGATGTGGTTGAGGTATGAGTTGTGAGCGACACAGTAGACAATATTGCCGTAGTCAAGCTTGGCACGAATGATGAGCCTGAAAATTTTGAGGAGAACAAAGCGGTTCGCACCCCAAGTGGTGTTGGAGAGGAGTCTGAGGACGTTGAGGGAGCTGTTGCATTTCAGTTTCAGTTTGGTGATGTGTTGCTTGTAGGTAAGCTTAGGGTCTAGAGTTAGACCCAGGAACTTTGTGTGTTCAACTTTTGGGATGCAATTACCATTGAGCACAAAGTTCGGGTTGGGGTGGAGGTTGTTGAAATGACAAAAGTGCATGCAGACAGTCTTGTCTTTGGAGATTTTAAACCGTTTTTGTTGCTCCAGTCTTGCAGCAGGTCAAGGCTGGTTTGGAGCCTACTTTAAACAATAGGAAAGCTCGGGGAGGAGTAGAAGATGGTGAAGTCATCCACATATAAGGTACGTTTGATGTTAAGGCTAAGGTTATCCGTGATGTCATTGATGCACAGGTTGAAGAGAGTGGGAGAGAGGATGCTGCCTTGGGGACGCCCTCTTCTTGGGGGTACGGGTTGGAGAGGGTGCGGCCAATACGAACTTGGAACTGCCTGGATGAGAGGAAGTTTTGAATAAAGATGAGGAGATGGCCTCTGAGGCCGATGGTGTGAAGTTTTCGGGTAATGCCGTATTTCCAAGTAGTGTTGAAAGCTTTCTTAAGGTCAAAAAATATGGCAATAAGGTGTTCCTTTTTTGCAAAGGATTCCCGGATAGCGGTGTTGAGCGTAACTAACTGGTCTAGGGTATTGCGACGTTTTCGGAAGCCGCTTTGGTCAGGGAAGAGGATTCTGTTGGTCTCAAGAAACCAGTTTAGTCTCTGATTAATGATCCTTTCCATAATTTTACAGAGACAGCAAGTTAGGGCGATGGGGCGGTAGCTGGAGGGGTCGGTACCCTCTTTCCCCGATTTAAGGACGGGGATGACAATAGCTGTCCGCCATATAGGGGGGAAGGAGTGTGAGGTCCAAATGTTGTTAAAGATTGTGAGTAGGGTAGTGGTGGCCTCGATGGGGAGGTGTTTCAGGAACTGGTAGGGGATGTTATCTGGGCCCTTGGAGGTACAGCCAGCGTCGTGAATGGCTAGGTTTAATTCAAAGAGGGTGAGAGGGGCGTTGTAGCTTTCGTTGTAGCTTTTTTGATTTTGAAGGCATTGGAGTTGTTGGTCGAGGATGAAATGTTGCTGAAAGTGGCGGCGAGGTGGTTAACGATGTCCTTTTTTGCGGTGAGAAGGTCACCATTCTGAGAGAGATGGGAGATTTTCCCACTCTGCCATGGAAGCTGTTAACCATTCTCCAAATCTTCTTTGTGGGGGTGTTGGTGGTGAGAGAAGAGATGAAGTTGTTCCAAGTGTTAGTTTTACTGTCCTTAATAGTGCGTCTGGCCTTAACACGGCTGATGCGAAAGAGGTTGAGGTTATGGGTGGTCGGGTTAGTTTTGAAGTTCCTGAGGGCTCTTTTCCTGTTCTTGATGGCGGTTTTGCAGTCATCAGAGAACCAGGGGTTGGGGGGATGATTTGGGGGTTTGGAGGTTTTGGGAATTGAGCAGGTGGCGATGTTGATAAGGATATTACTGAAGTTTGACATGGGTTTCTCATCCTCTAGGAGATGGGGGAGAGGTGTGAGTCACAGAGGGTTTCGAAAAGAGGCCAGTCAGCCTTCTCGAGGTTCCAATTTGGGATGTGGTCAGTGGGGGGTTTGAAGGTTGGAGTGTATAAGAAGAGGGTAATGATCACTACCACAGAGGTCAGCAGTGACTTTCCAGCTAAAATCAGGGAGGAGGTTTAGGGAACAGATAGACAGGTCAATACAGATAAGGGAACCTGTGGCAGGGTGAAGGTAGGTCGGAGTGTTAGTGTTGAGCAAGGAGATGCTGTGCTGACGAAGAGTGTTCTCGATGAGCTTGCCTCTGGGGGTGGTGGTAACAGAGCCCAACAGAGGGTTGTGAGCGTTGAAGTCACCAAGAAAGATGAAGCGGAAGGGGAGCTGAGAGATGAGGTTGTTAAGGCTGGTTGGCTGAATGTTGGTGTTGGGGGGAGATAGATATTGCAAAGAGTGAAAGTTTTGTGGAGAGAGATAGATATACAGATGGCCTGAAGGTCGGTGTGCACTTGAACAGGGCTGTGCGAGATATCGTGTCTTACGAGAATGGAGACGCCCCCACAGGCCCTGTTGGCGTCCACTTGATGTTTGTGATAGCAAGCGAAGTTGTTGAAGGAGTAATGGTCGGTGGTTTTCAAGAAAGTTTCTTGTAGGCAGAAGACGACCGGTTTGAAGGTGGTGACCAGAAGGTCAATTTCTTCTAAATTGGCCTTAAGGCTCCTTATGTTCCATTGTATGATGTTGAGAATGTTATCGTTTATGTTGCACGCCATAAAAGGGGCATAGGGTTATCTTGAGGAGGATCTGTTCGGTCTGAGTTGGTTAATTTTCTCTTTGGATTTGTCCTTATTTCTTTGGGAACGGTTATTTTTGAAAGTTGGACGAGAAGTATGTTCGGTAACCGAACAATCCATGTTCTCTTCCGTGTCATTAGTGTGGGTGTGGGTTTGGATGGTGGACTGTTTGTTTATTGGTTGTTTCTTGGTTTGTTGATTGTTGATTGGGTGACTGTTACTGTTAGCCACGTTGGCTTGAGTTTGTTGTTTGTTGGCATTAGATGTGTTGACGTAGGGGATGGCGGAAGTCTTTGAGGAGGAAGGAAGATTAGGGGGAGAAGTGGTGGTGGTGGATGTGAAGGTCGTTTGGGTAGTAAGTGTGGTTTGTTTGTTGTCAATGGTAATGGGCTTAGGACTTGGTAAGAAGAGCCAGGTGAGGTCTGTTTGGGTATGCGATTCAGTTTTTTTTTTGTGTTGGAGGGGGAATTATTGGTGTTGGAGGAGACTACGCTCGAGTAGGATAGTTTAGTGTGCAGTGAAGCGAGAAATTGCTTCTTGGCCTCTGGGTATGTGATGTTGGGGTTACGGGATTTTAGTTTGGTTATTTGCTTTTCTTTGAGCCAGGTGGGGCAGTCTTTAGAGAAGGAGGGATGGTTTGCTGGATGGGTACCGCTGCAATTCGTGCAGTGTGGGGTGCTGGTGCAGGATGTGCTGTCATGGTCTAGGGCTCCACAGTTGCCACAGCGCGCTTGGCTGCGGCAGGAGTTTTTCCCATGGCCATACCTCTGGCACTTATGGCAACGGAGGGGGTTCGGGATGTAAGAGGTGACTGGGATCCTTAACTAGCCCGCTGTTATGTGGGAGGGGAGAGTTGGTGTGAAAAAAATTAGGAAAATGGTGTTAGTGGGAGTTTCGGCACCGTCTCTCTTGAGGACGAGACGACGGACTTCTCTGACATTTTGGTTGGTTAGTTCGTTTACGAGGTCTTCATCAGTAAGGTAGGCCAGATCCCTGGATCTGACCACACATTTACTGTAGTTTAGGGAACGGTGGGGGGTGACAGTAACGTCAATACGTTTTAATCTTGAGGAGGGTGGTAGCTTGAGTATCTCTGGTGCAGTGCACCAGGAGATCGCCGGATCTGAGGATGGAGACTTTAGGGAGGGTACCGACAAGGCCTTGGAGAGCCTTGTGGATTAGAAATGGGGAAACGTTCTTGGAACTATCTCCTTTATTTGTGGCCTGTATTATAAGGATTTTAGGGATTGGGGCTGAATAATGGTTAACAGTGGTAGTAGGTGGGTCACGGGGAGGGGAGGGATGATCAAAATCAAGGTCAAGGCAAAAGCGTTTTGTCATCGTGAAAAAAAACCCAAGGGCCGAGACCCAAAGCAGCTAAAAAAAAAACCCAAGGGCCGAGACCCAAAGCAGCTAAAAAAAAAATGTCGCGGAACTACTATGATAGGACTGCTATACTTGTACCGAAGGCGCGAAAAGTCTGGTCAGAACGAAATGGAACGAAAGGAAAAATATAAAAAGAAACATCTCACCGAGAACAAAAGCCCATCCACAGAGAGAAAATCCGAAAATGATGATATAAAACAAAATTTGTGCAAAGTAAAGTGAAAAACGGAGCGAAATATTAAGAAACAAAAGAATCAGATAGAAGTCACGTCGCTCCCGTTGCACATGCTGACGTCGCTTTTTATTTGTTTTTTTAATTTCATACCTTGAAAATGTTTAAAATGCTTTCTCTATAGCTTGAGGTTGGTTGGGGGTATGCTCCTCTTCTTTACAATTGTCTTCCCTATTCAAAAAAAAAAAAATAACACAGGGTTAACAGATTGAAACATGTCACAATGGGATTTACATGAGAGCCTTTATCCGTTCATACATCACAATAGTAACACAAAAATTTGCATAAGCGGATGGATATAGTCCACATTCCGTGACGTATTTTTTAGATATGACGGAGTTACTTGCGCAATACTGGGGAATTCTGGGGTATATTTAGATATCAGGAGGACGGAAAGAGGAGAGGGGGGGGGGGGGTGCAAACGTATGAGGGCTTGCTTGAGCAATACTAGGGGAATCCCGGGTCATATTTAGATCTGACCCTAATTTGTTATAAGGATTTCCCCTGTACACATTGTGCAAGTTTATAAATGGTAGACGTCATATCTTTTGACGGTTTTTCCAGACTGTTCGACAATATATCGTATAAAACTGTGACTGATTGAAGTTTTTTCATCAGTTTGCTGCTATTTCAACATTAAACCATCAGAATTATTTCAAGAGGAGCTAGCCGGTTTCGAATGTTATATTGTTACAAGTTTCGTAAAAAATGCTTTGTTGTTGAGTAATGTTCAATTTCATGGGCTGTATGTCCTATGAATTTTGTACATGTCCTACTAGCATAAAATGATTAATCAAAATTTAAAAGACAATGTATGATCATGTATCACATGACCTGTTTTTACCGACGCTATGAAAAACTACCCATACTCCGTGTAAACTCTTCGTTTAAAGTACCTATTTAATACTGTAAGTTTGCACACTCCTTTATTTTGTTCCATAACATACTTCATTGCTAAAATCATTTCTTCATCTATTTATCTTTTATCTATTTATGTATTTATTTGTTACACCAAATTAAATTTATTTTCTTTCTTTGTAGCATCATGGATAATATCGATCAATTTTATGCCGACTTCATGGACTGTTAGACCATCGAAGAAATGGACGCCCTCATAGCTCAGTACGGGGTAAAAGATCCGTTTGAAGTCGACAACACAAATAAGGGGCGATATACCAGAAGACAACCCGGACAATAGTATCGACAATAGTCTTGAGTGCATGTCAGCCGGACGGAAGAAGTATGGTGGATGATGGAGAGGAGGCTGTCGTAGGGGGCGACGTTAAAAAGTGCAGTGTTAGCGGTTCACAAAAACGAAAGGTGGGTGATGTGATTTACGCTGACGTAGGAACTGATCAAGCAAAGAAAGTAAAGACATATTTTACCATTCGAAAAGTTGAGAATAGATGTATTAAAAAAATCAAGCTCGAGTAAGGACTTTCACATTCAATGTCAGCATCTCGATGACTTGAAAATTCATCAAGCCTTACGCCATCTCACTCAAATCATCAATGATATCATTGACGAAGTTTTGCAGGAGGTAAGGGGCCATGATCGCGTGCGCCTCGCTTTAGAGGCTCCTTCCTTGACCTACCCTATTGTGCTCCCATTAATGCGACGAGATGCCATCAACGCCGATGCGCTTATACGGGTCATTAAAAAAGTGCAGCAATCCCACGAGGAATTACGGTTGGACGATACAGCGACGTTTCGTATTCTTCACATCGCCATGCCAGAGCGGGGCGTGAAAGTGAATAAGGGGCTCAAAAAATGTAAAGCTTTTTTGAATAATAAACGGTGTATCATTGAAATACAAAACGATGATGCAATGTGCTGTGCACGTGCTCTCGTGACGGCCAGGGTCCGGCTAGACCAGGACCCTCACTGGAATTTCACTTGTCGTGGTCGTCGCATTTAAAAAGAAAAGCTGCACACCTACACACTCAAGCAGGGATGCCAGGGGTGCCCCTGGGACCTTGTGGACTTCCCGAACTTGCACAATTCCAAGGTGTGTTGGTGGGTTAACAAATTGTTGTAATGAGCAAGGAGTATCTGAACGGGGTTATATACTGGGATCCTAAGGCTTTTTAACGCTTGTATTTGTATCATCATGATAATCATTACGACGTCATAACTTCCATGGCCGCGTTTATGCAGCGAAATTACTTTTGTAAAAACTGTCATGTGGGATACAATAACAGGCAAGACCGTTGTTGTAAAAACTTGTGTAAACTCTGCCGCCAAAAAGAGTGTCAATAGGGGTCGCCTCGTACGTGTGATAAATGCCATTGCACTACTCTGCTCCAAAAGGGTCAACAACATCAATGCACGGATGAATATTGTTACGTTTGTTGATTATACGTGTCCCACACACATCAGTGTTTTGTCAAATCGATACAAAGTAAACCACCGTCCAACTCCGATGCAAAATCCCATCAAACGTACACCATTTTCATCACGAAACCATGCAAGAGTCCGGCATGCCTATTTCGATTTTATGCGTGGCGCACAAAGTGTGCACGCAGTGCATGGACGACAATATTGACAGGTTCTGCGATCGTTGCGGGGAGGACAAACAATACATCTTCTCAGGGGAACGCACCAACGAAGAGTTTTGTGACTGCTTGTTTACTTCCGGGGAAATGATGGCGCTATTTGCATTGCACACAACGCCAAAGCCTACAATAGTTACTTCATACTACAGTATCTGTATAATAATGGTACCGTCCCACATGTGATTACCACGGGAGCCAAGTACATGTCCATCGAGGTGGCGCAATGCAACATCAAAGTCATAGATAGTATTAATTTTCTACATATGTCCTTTAGTAAATTACCAAAGGCGTTTGGTCTTAAGTAATTAAACAAGAGCTACTTTGCGCACTTTTGTAATACAATCGCCAATCAAGGTTACGTAGGACCGATCCCCGCCTGATGCGCATTATCACAATCCTGAAGGGATGAAGGTATCCGAAGATAATAATATGTACCAAAAATTCATGGCTTGACATGCCCATCAAGTCAAACAAAACGTCGTGTTTGATTTGCAAAAATAATGGCTTGATTATTGTATTAGCGACGTAGATATACTACGTCGTTGCTGTACTTAGCTTCGACGATTGTTCAAAGCTGCGACAATTACGGAGCAAGACTCCGATATTGTCGATCTGTTCAGGAATTGCATTATCATCACCTCGGCATGCAACCTCGTGTTTCGTTAAAATTTTCTTCATCCTGAAACTATCGCCGTTCTTCCTCCCATAGGTTATACGCTCTTACAAAATCATTCTAAAAAAGCCGTACAATGGTTGACCTGCATGGCCACTAAAGAGAATGTGCATTTTCAGCATACCACAAACGGAGAAGAAGTTTCTATGGACCCCTACAAATTGACGGATTTTGTCAAGAGACGAAGACCATATATGAATTTCACGGCACTAGCAATTCGGTAACCATCACCACGATGGCCGAGCTACGGGAGAAGACATTGAAGAAAGAATAGGCCTTGAACGACATGTTCTCCGGTTACCGTTTGGTCGTGATATGGGAACATGAATGGGATACCATGTTTGGCAGACTGTCGGAGGAGGACCAGCAAAGGTTTGCAATCCCTCCTTCACGCATCCCCCTTGGTCCGCGCTGCGCGTTCTTTGGTGTGCGTACCAATGCTACGCAGATGTATTTTCATGTGGCTTAGAGGGAAAAAGGCAAGCATGTCGATTTTTGTTCGCTTTATCCTTCGGTGAACAAGTACGAACGGTATCCTTTGTCTCACCCAACCATTATCTACGAGAACTTTGAAGACATGTCAGCCTATTTTGGGCTAGCCCGTTGTACCATATTACCCCCTAAACGGTTATACCATCTTGTTTTACCTGACAAAATGAATAAAAAGCTCATGTTCCCCTTCTGTGGAATGTGCGCCATAACCAATAGGCAATCCGATTGTGATCATTCAGATTCTGAGTGCGCCCTTCATGGAACATGGGTGACCCTGCAAATTTAAAAGACATTGTATTTGGGTTATCGTGTGATGTTTATTGACGTCGTATGGCATTTCAAGGAAAGCACACAGTATGATCCTGAAACGGGAGAAACCGGTTTGTTTCGCAGCTACATCGATACGTTTTTCAAAATAAAACAGGAAGCGAGTGGGTGGCCAGAATGGTGTGACACCGAAGAACAGCATCTCCAGTACATCAACAAGTACGAAGCCCGCGAAGGATCAATGGTTTCCGCTCTCTGGAAAAACTAATGCTGAACTTGTTGTGGGGAAAGTTTGGACAGAGGATAAACCTCTCACAGACAAAGGTCATCTTCGAACCGGGTAATCTCTATGACCTTCTCCTTGGCGATGAAAATGACGTCTATGACATTTGCATGATAAACGATGAATTAGCAGAAGTACAGTTTGAAATGAGGGATAATTTCTTTATTGTTCACGACAAAGTGAATGTCGTTATTGCGGCATTCACAATGAGTTATGCGGGCCTCAACCTGTGGAGTGTACTAGAGAAATTGCAGGAACGTGTTATGTATTTCAACACGGACAGTGTGTTTTATGTATCGCGCCTCGATGAGTGGGATCCTGAGTTGGGAAATTTTCTCGGTGGTTTTACTGATAAAATCGAAGGACATTACATTGACACATTTGTCAGTGGGGCCCCAAAAAGTACAGTTACAAGTTGGAAAATGGCAAAACATACAGTAAAAAGCGTGGTAATACTCTCAATTATAGAAATTCTCAAGTAGTCAATTTTAATGCGTTGGATCACATGGTACGCCATGATTCTCTAAAGGTCGTTCAAGTGACAGATCTTCATAAATTTGTGAGGAATGTCAAAAACAAACAAATCAAAATAGTCTCCCAAACCAAAGATCATAAAATTGTATACAGCAAACGTCGCATTGTCGATAACTATTACACCTTACCGTTCGGATACTGTTAAATATCAGATACAACATCTGTTTCATTCATTTTGTACCTTGTCTTTTATCGATAACACGTCATGGATGAGTCTCGTCAACGTTCTCTCGTTCAATCTATCATCACCATTATTCTGTTGATTATCATTATCATTGTCGTTTCTATCTCCAAGAAGAAAGATCCTCTTGACAATGTTTACCAAAATTATACGTCAGAACCCTCACTTCGTTCAAATATGAATTTTACATTGCATCATCCTTTTAGATGTATCGTTTCGGGACCGAGTGGGTCGAGAAAAAGCGTGTTTTCCAATTGATTTTGACACACCAACTAATCCATCCGACACTCTATAAAATACTTTGGTGTTATGGAGAAAATCAACCGTTGTATACTGAACTGTCTCGTACCATACCATCCATAAAGTTTGTCGAGGAAGTCCCACAAAATTTATACGATTTAATCAATTCGAAATAAACCCATTTGGTTATCATTAATGATTTGATGAGTGAGGGGGCAGAAATTAAAAAGTGGCCAATCTTTTTACCAAAGGAAGTCATCATCGTAACATAAGTGTCATTTATATCACCCAAAATTTATTTCATCAAGGTAAAGAAATTAGAACGATGAGCTTGAATTCCCACTATATAGCCATTTAAAAAAATCCCAGAGACCGTTCTCAAATAATGTATTTAGCCAAACAATTGTTTTAAGGATATCCAACATATTTACAAAAGCCTTACAATGATGATACTTCCCAACCCTATTGGTATTAATACATTGATTTTAAGCCAAGTTCGCCCGAAAAGTATCGTTTACAAACGCAATTTTTTCCAGGACAAACACAATTCGTGTGTCTTCCAAAAGTATGAATATCGTGACTACGCTTTGACCAGTTCGTCATTAAGTCTCAGCGTTTGAAGCAGCAGTTACAAGAGCTTCGTGCTCTGGTGAAAACCAAGCTGAGAGAAATGAATATTCTACTCAAATATGCTACGAACGGAGTACTTAAAAGTTTGTTAGAAATCAGTCTCAACGTTTTAAAAGGACATGTACCGCTTTCCTACCACCAGAGGAAGAAACTCTTTCGTCACAAACACGATGTGAGAGCTATGGCCAAACGATGTACATCCAAGAAAAAACGACGTCAGATTATACAGAAAGGCACTGCATTTGTTACCATTCTGTTAAGCACAGTGTTGCCCTTATTAAGAAGTCTTTTGCTAAAGAAGTAAACCATGGAACACGCAAGGAAGACGGCTTTAGTATTACCGGAAATGATTCAACAAGTTTCAACAACCATCTCTTAAACAATCGACCATGCATGAACTTGATAACACGGTTGCAATCTATTTTACATCGGCATAATTTATTAATCCATGAAAAGGCCTTGTTATACCAACAGACATTGCAACGCTTTCTGAACTTTTGAAAACCAGGCAAAAACCCTTGACATCCCAGGACTCAGTGGAGGAGGACAACTGCATTGTACGTGACATCTTGACCCACGTACCCGATAATTTAAAGAAAAAGGCAAGATATGTCATAGACTTTTTGAAAACCAAGCCAGATGCGATTGGTTGGACGGATAAAGAAGAATTGACAATTAGAGGTCGTCCCATATCCGGCTCCCATGTGGTTAACCTCATCAATGATTTGCTCATTGAAAGAAAAGCGTTTAATCCGACGGGATAGGAAGCTATGGCACGTGAATTGGCCATTATGAATGTGCCAGATACAATGATAGTCAACAAAGCACGACGCCAGTAAATACAAGGGGTGAAGACAGGACCCGACGAGAGCCGCCCGCTGCATAAAAAGAACGACGTCGAACCAAACCATTGCATTGGGAATGTTTTTAATCGATTTGTAATTAATATGTAATTGATGTGATACAAAATAAAAGAATGATGTTCTTGTAAAACATATGTGTTTGTGTGTTTTTTCAAGGAGTACAATAAAGAAATAAGACAAACAGAGGAATGTGTTTTTATGTCATTTACTTTCAGACCATTCTAAACTAATTACATTAGGAATATAAAGAACATAATACATTAGAAGCTGTTTTACAATATTGATGACCTCCGTCTTATAAAGGGATAGGGCTCTACATGTTGTCGATCAAATCTTTAATCACACGATCGTTTCGTTGAAAATGGTTGATAAATTGAGACATAAACTGATTCAGGTCTAGTCCATTCGACTTATATTTTACATATGATAAACAATAATGTCCACAAACATCCGATAACAAATCTTGAACCTGGCGGGTATTTCATATCCACTGCTAGTTGTATTATCTATCAAACACTGTTCAAAATGAGAATGATAGAAGAAAGGTGGGAATCCATAGTTGTTAAAAAATTCCCCTTCTCCATTGGTATCAAAATAAAACCCTACCCAATGGGCCTTTCCTATGTACTTGGGTCTGTGTTGATAATATAGGCTTCAGGGCGACGGGGTATGTGGTTTGGTAGATGATCTGCGGCAGTTACTTCTCTGTTTTCAGCGAATAAATCGGAATCCCCACTTAGAATAGCTTCCAAATTGTACAGTGTTTATAGCGTTCAACTGGTGTTCTCGAATATAATGTTGCAAATTTTGTCCACTTCGATTACGTTCTCGTGTTCGGCATACACAATCACATTGACGGTTTCTGCTAGGGCTGTTCCAAATTGTATCTCCAAGCGTACGTTGCCTTGCAGCCTTGTTTGGTGAGATTGAAATGTCCTCCCGAACACAGATTAGACGTCAGGCCAAAAGCAAAGAAGGGTTTAAGCTGCTGGGTAATCACCGCGCGAAATATTATTCCCTTCGTCTAGAAACTGTTCGTTCAAACCAGAGAATAGAGTGTGGTAGGCATGGATGTAGTTCCTTCCTTCATAGCTGGAATTTAGGGGCATGTGGGGTACTTGTTCGCCGTCGACGTACACGACTAGAAAGTTTAAATCGTTGTGTTTAAAGTTTAGGGTGTTCTTCGCATAGAAACCATTAAAGGCATTATTATCGATGCATCCAATAATGAGCCGTTTGGGTAATTGACCCCAAAACAGATTGTCCTTGGTGATGAATAAATTCCCTCTGGGAAATCTAAACATTTTCATGTCCACACGGGTAATGGGATATTTGGCCGTCCCTTGATTCATGGCTTCGGCATGACGTAATGTGACTTCGGGGTTTAGTTTCACTTTGCGAATGAAAAGGGATTCCTTTTGAATAGTGACTCTATAGTCTGGGTTATCCTCCGACGATACCAGAGCAAATGCATTTTTGCTTCGATTCAGCCGCACTTTGAGATCAATTCTGTTCAGAAGGTACTAGTCTTGAAAACAAGATATCGCTGTGAATTGGGCCAATACTATCCACGACGTTGGTGGATTTGGTGTAAGTATAACGCTTGTTGAGACCCATGTTGGCTAAACTGGATCCAAGGGCTGGATTCACTTCGTCCATTTTTCCTGCCGTATCTTTGAAATAGAATTGATCAGACAATTGTGTGGTTTTTGACTCTATATTATAATTAAACAAGGTTTCGAACATGGCGCGGTAAGGGTATGTATTCGTCGACTGGAATATGAGACCTTGTTGAGACTTACATCGACTTGACAAAACAACGCTTGCATTAATGCTTGAAAACGCTTTGTTGACGGGTTTTACGGCTTCGTCTTCCTCCAAATCAGTGCCATCGGGTTTCACAATGTTTGCTTTGATGTACATGTATGATTGTCTCAAATCTAAATAATCCTTTGGCGTACTTGCAACAAGAAACTCAATGGGACTGGATTCCGAAAGGGAATTGATGGGTTATTATTCGACCCATCTCCCCTGAGCTATGTACATTTTGTGTCGGTGTTAATGCAAAGAAATTAAGTTCTGATTCAGTACATTTGCAAGAATGGGGGTGTACGGAAGCCATAATTGACCAAATATATCTTGACGAGCTCGTTTCAGTGTCCCTACTTGCTTCTTTGTGACGGATTCATTGCTTGCACGTCTTTTTATAGGGTTGGTTTTCTTACGAAGTTCGTTGATTGTTTTCGTTTAATCTGAAGTTCCGCTTGACAGGCACGTGTCTTGACGGCTTGTTTAACATTTTCACCCCGCATAAAATATCTAGTACGGTAGCCAGTGCTTGTTAACCCAGAGAGCCTGCGCCTCCTTTGAATAATGGAGGAGCAGCTCAAAAAAGTTTACCGAATAAGCCACCTACTCCGTGCCCACGTTAATAAGTGTCACCACGAAAAACGGGTAAACCAGATCCGACTTGGTGAAGGTAATAGTCTTTGCAGAGACCGGGGTCCGGTCTTCGTTGATTGTGAATTCTCTGCATGATGATTATCACAACAGTAATGAACGTTTCCTTTGGAATTAAATTTTCACGATGACTTTTCCGCTTTAAAATGGAACAACATCACCCGTGTCTTTTCTTATATCTATATTGATACAGTAAAATTGTTTCAACTTAACAGGAACATAGTGTAGCTGGTTGTATAATACAGTAATAATAACATAGTGTAGCTGGCTGTATACTACAGTGGTATTTTCTCTCGATCTGCTCTGTTGCATTTTGACTGTGAGAAGCAACGGTACGTTGACATCTCCCACAAAGTGAGCTTCGATGGTATTGCTATATACGTACAAGTTGTAATAGCCGCGATGCACATCTGCAGTAATGGCACCGCCCTTGGACTCCCAATGTTGACCTCCTGGCAATCCAAAAAGCGAAGCTAAATCAGAAATAATTTCGACCAATGCACTAGGTTTTATCCTAAAAGCACACGTATGGGAAAGGCTATCATATTGAAACTAGTTATCACTTTGTGCTTCGTCTGGCAATGATTTCGTTGACCTTTCGGGCACTGTGGTAATATCCTGATGGAATGTTAATCTTCATGTCAATTTCCCTCATACCAGACTTTCGCCATTAGTGCCTAGTATTGCAAAAGCAACCTCGATATCTAATTATAACCCGGAATTCCCCAGTATTGCTCAAGTAACTCCGTCATATCTAAAACTACGTCAGGGAAATCCCTGAAATCCCCCAAGGAATGTGGATTATACCCACCCGCTTCTACTTGCATATTTAAACAACAAAAATCAAAAAGTTCTAAATTGGCCACTTTTAAACCGATTTTGATGACATTTTTTGCTTTCTATATGTTTTTTTTAGTGGATTCTAAATCAATTTTACTACTGTTGCCTCTACCTATCCATATACCTTTAAAGAGTGAATCTTGTCTCAATAATAATGCATGATTATGCTAGTAACGTCACTTCCGCGCTGGTAATTGAACGGCTTGTTAGTGATTGTGTAAAACAATCGACCAATCAGAAATATTGTATTGTATGGTATTTTGTTTTTCACACTAACACAATATCCGCCCGTTAACAATTTGATCAGCCATAACCTGTTATCCGAAACTTGTATTTTAATAAAGTTTTTCAGAAAAATTCAGTTAGGTAATACCATCTTGCATTCATTTTGTTATCAAAACAAAGCCGTTCTTTCAAGAAATATATTACTTCTTCTAAGTCAACCCTCCCTTTTTGGAAATTGTGGAATTTGGAAGCTTAAACCTGTCTTATTTGGCCTATGAGAACAACTGTGAAGTTGAAAACTGACATAATCTGGTTCATAAAAACTGTTTTGGACATGCACCCCCAGAGAAAGTGGCGGATACAACTAAAAAGCTACGCCACTTTTTTAAATCTATGATACAAAAATCAGAAGTTCGGACATTTTACTCAATTATGCATCTGAGAATTTACCCCCTGTTGTACCAAACTGCCAAAAGATCAACTTTTGGGTATTCGGCTCCTCACGGACAATAAATTGTATATCATGTTTTGCGCACCGTCAAAATAATAAATTATTAATGGATTATATGGATACTGAGAAAAAATGTCAATTTATATATTTTTTTCTTTACACATATGACTGTATGAGGGTGAAAAGCATCCTTCACACCTACGAGAACATGCACTTTCCCCGTGCAAGGCTTAGATCCCAATGGAAATTTACGTTGAGCTTGGTGAAAGTTGTCAGGTTATTGCATGCCTTTAATACACCCCCTACCCCTCCCACCCCGCTTCTATAGTGTTGTTGTTCTTTACCAAGGTTTTTTAACGTCGCAACAGATTTCCATTGAAGTATCTATGTCGAGAGGCCGACACCCATTGTTTATCCAGTTATAAAGCACTGGTTGGAGATCCACTGGAAATCGAACCTATGATGTTAGATTGGAAAGCTGAAGCTTTACCGTACTGATGTCCGCCCTTGTTTCTCCCTTGCAACAATATTCTGGTCCCGCCATAATAAAACAGGGGCGGCGGAAGACCGAGCGGCATTTTCCTGTCGTATTTTCAAAGCATGCATGTAGCGCAAGAGTATATGTTTATAGGTTCACCCCCTCCCCCCTCCCTCCCCCCCTTCTTCTCTCCCTTTCTGTAGTGTTTAACTTTTGTCAGTCCGAAAATTACTGGGGACCCATTTCCCCTTCTTTTTTAATATACAACTTCTAAAATTTAAGGTATTTTGGCCAAATTTTGGTAAAATAGAACAATGTTATTCCAAACTCTAATCAAAAATTTATTGAAATAGCAACATGTTCGAATGAATGATGCTTTTCTAGTTCCCAGTTTGCGTTTAAATGTAATTTATGCTCTTGCTGCTTTGGTTTTAAATGTTGAGAGTGTCTGCCTGTTTTCCATACGTAATTCATAAATAGTCAATTAAGTTTCTAGCTTTCTGATTGGCTAATAGGTGGTCTATTCAAGACCAGCAAGATGTACGTTAGAAGAATGATGATGATCAACACTTTCCATATATTAACACCCTTATTAAGCCTAATAAATGTTCATCATCCTAGGTCTCAATTAGAACAATTATTGATTTGTAAATACTCTGTTTGGCTAATCGATGGTCTGGAATACGTTGGAGACCAGACTGACCTGTATGGCAATGCATGTATGTGCCCCTTGGAAAAATATTGGCCTACATTGGCAAAATAATGAAAAGTATATCCAATGATATGCAAAGAAATTTAAGAAAAAGTATGAGAAAAATAAACCAACCACAACATTCTAGCCACAACAAGCACGACTCTTAGGAGTTTCAATCAACAGCTCTGGCTTTGATTCAAGAACAATCTTTTATAGCAACCGTTCTTTATTAATTTTTTAAAAACTAAAAAAAGGACTATTAAATTATTAGCCTCTACTGACCAGAACAGAAATTTGAAAGCCGTGCAAAGTCAATATTTAGCCCCAAGTAATTAAATGCCGTAACGTTTACTGACACTGTTTTCAAAATTCCTCAAATTGTAGATATGTGACTATCAGTACACTTTGCATTGTATCTTAATACAGTCTGACAGTCCGCTGAATGTATGTGTACGTGTATGTTAGCCTAGCCTATTTTGGTCACAAAACAAAGGAGCAGTCAACTAACGTTAGCCCACTTAAACCTTAATTCGACGTTCGCAAACTCTCTAATTTTTTTCAAAGGAGGCCTAAAAATAAATCTACGTTTATCATTCGAGTCTTACCTTGATCCCTAATTCACCTCTGGCTGTTTATACTTTTCCAAGATCTTGTTTTTTAACTTTGTTCTCAATGTTCAGAGTGCTAGCCGGTTTGGAGATTTAGTATTGATAACTGTATGACCTGCCCATTTTATTGTATTTCTGCATCATTCTTCGAAAACAACGAACTGCTGCTTGCGGTCGTACGAAAGTAATATGAAAAAGATGTTTGAGAACAAACAAGTGGGGTTTTTTTCATCATGACTTGTCCTTTTCCTTCAAATTTGTTCCAGCAAACCATAACCACAAACTTACTGTACTAGTAATGAGACCACTTATCTGAATTAGAATAACTGCTCAACCACACAGTGAGGACTTCATCCATTGCTAATATGATACTAAACACCAACTTCACAACAACTCAATGGAACCGTTGGTAAGGGAAAATTGATCCTTAATTGATTGTGGTTTTAAGAATAAAGAAAATAAACTCAAAAATCTGACCCGACCTACTTATTTGTCATGTCGGGTCTGACTGTTTGAAACTTTAAGGAGCACAACAACTAATGTTAAGTTTGGCGAGTAACTTTAATCTGCGGTACGGTAAGATCTTCTACTGGTCAGTTGGTTGTTGCAATAAAATATAAAGAAACCTTTAACTTAATGATGTCACAATGAGTGTTAGAAGAATATGAAAAGTGATCAAAATAAATTGCCTTTTTTTGATATTTTCACCTAAATACTTAGATATTTATGAATGGGGATAAAAGCGAGGGTAGCCTGTCTTAAATGGCATGGTGCAAAAATAAATTCCTTTCCAGTTTTCCAGTAAATCTCACTGCCGTTTTGCGTAAAGCACGCTTGTTTTATTGAGTGTATCCCGATGGGTACTACCCAGACTGAAGAAAATATTATATTTCTTTTTCACCGCAGTGCTTACTAGAAGCCACTTTCTGTTCGTGGACGAATTCTACGAGTACAGCGGCGCTGTATCCGTACATAAATATTATTAACTTCGGTTTTAGCTTAACACTTCAGTACACAAATTAATTGAACAGACAGACACACTAGTAAAATACCTAGTAAAATCAATTCGGAGGGGACCAAATTCACTTCACATTCTTTAGGAAATAAGGACCGGGGGCCCAACTTTACAGGGGCAAAATTTACTATCACATTGGCCACCCTCACATTTATCCCCTAATTCATACACACAGTGAACATGGAATGATACACACATTGGGCATGAAATAAAACTTACTTTCGGACCCACCATCCTCCCCACTCAAGTGCTTGTGAAGTCATTTGCAAATACTCCCTTTTTGGAAATTGTGGAATTTGGAAGCTTAAACCTGTCTTATTTGGCCTATGAGAACAACTGTAAAGTTGAAAACTGACATAATCTGGTTCATAAAAACTGTTTTGGACATGCACGCCCAGAGAAAGTGGCGGATACAACTAAAAAGCTACGCCACTCTTTTAAATCTATGATACAAAAATCAGAAGTTCGGACATTCTACTCAATTATGCATCTGAGAATTTACCCCCTGTCGTACCAAACTGCCAAAAGATCAACTTTTGGGTATTCGGCTCCTCACGGACAATAAATTGTATATCATGTTTTGCGCACCGTCAAAATAATAAATTATTAATGGATTATATGGATACTGAGAAAAAATGTCAATTTATGTATTTTTTTCTTTACACATATGACTGTATGAGGGTAAAAAGCATCCTTCACACCTACGAGAACATGCACTTTCCCCGTGCAAGGCTTAGATCCCAATGGAAATTTACGTTGAGCTTGGTGAAAGTTGTCAGGTTTTTGCATGCCTTTAATACACCCCCTACCCCTCCCACCCCACCTCTATAGTGTTGTTGTTGTTTACCAAGTTTTTAACGTCGCAACAGATTTCCATTGAGTATCTATGTCAAGAGGCCGACACCCTTTGTTTATCCAGTTATAAAGCACTGGTTGGAGATCCACTGGAAATCGAACCCATGATGCTAGATTGGAAAGCTGAAGCTTTACCGTACTGATGTCCGCTCTTGTCTCTCCCTTGCAACAATATTCTGGTCCCGCCATGATAAAACAGGGGCGGCGGAAGACCGAGCGGCATTTTCCTGTCGTATTTTCAAAGCATGCATGTAGCGCAACAGTATATGTTTATAGGTTCAAACCCCCCCCCCCTTCCCCTTCCCCTCCCCCTTTCTTCACTCCCTTTCTGTAGTGTTTAACTTTTGTCAGTCCGAAATTACTGGGGACCCATTTCCCCTTCTTTTTTAATATACAACTTCTAAAATTTAAGGTATTTTGGCCAAATTTCGGTAAAATAGAACAATGTTATTCCAAACTCTAATCAAAATGTATTGAAATAGCAACATGTTCATATAAATGATGCTTTTCTAGTTCCCAGTTTGCGTTTAAATGTAATTTATGCTCTTGCTGCTTTGCTTTTAAATGTTGAGAGTGTCTGCCTGTTTTCCATACGTAATTCATAAATAGTCAATTAAGTTTCTAGCTTTCTGATTGGCTAATAGGTGGTCTATTTAAGACCAGCAAGATGTACGTTAGAAGAATGATGATGATCAACACTTTCCATATATTAACACCCTTATTAAGCCTAATAAATGTTCATCATCCTAGGTCTCAATTAGAACAATTATTGTTTGTAAATACTCTGTTTGGCTAATCGATGGTCTGGAATACGTTGGAGACCAGACTGACCTGTATGGCAATGCATGTATGTGCCCCTTGGAAAAATATTGGCCTACATTGGCAAAATAATGAAAAGTATATCCAATGATATGCAAAGAAATTTAAGAAAAAGTATGAGAAAAATAAACCAACCACAACATTCTAGCCACAACAAGCACGACTCTTAGAAGTTTCAATCAACAGCTCTGGCTTTGATTCGAGAACAATCTTTTATAGCAACCGTTCTTTATTAATTTTTTAAAAACTAAAAAAAGGACTATTAAATTATTAGCCTCTACTGACCAGAACAGAAATTTGAAAGCCGTGCAAAGTCAATATTTAGCCCCAAGTAATTAAATGCCGTAACGTTTACTGATACTGTTTTCAAAATTCCTCAAATTGTAGATATGTGACTATCAGTACACTTTGCATTGTATCTTAATACAGTCTGACAGTCCGCTGAATGTCTGTGTACGTGTATGTTAGCCTAGCCTATTTTGGTCACAAAACAAAGGAGCAGTCAACTAACGTTAGCCCACTTAAACAGTTCGGGAGCAACCCAAAAAACTGGGTACTTTGAAATACCCAAAAAATTGGGTACTTTTATGTATTAAATCATTGCATGAGCCTACATATTTAACTAGCCCACACTAAACATATGGGGTTTCTCATTTTCCGCTCCGGATTGTCCAAAATTTTAATGGATATCCTGAAATTTTGGAGACGGATTGTAAATAGATATTAAAAACTTTTTGCCGCTGCTTTTTAAAATTCACCGTCGCAATTTTGAGAAAATGAACAAAACATACTGCCTATAATCTGTTTTATTAATTTTCTCAAAAGCCAACCGTGAATTTCAAAAACAGCGGCAAAAAGTTTTGAATATCTATTTACTATCAGTCTCCAAAATTTCAGGATATCCATTGAAATTTTGGACAATCCGGAGCGGAAAATGAGAAACCTCATATGTTTAGTGTGGGATAGTCAAATGTGTAGGCACATGCGATGACGTAATTCATAAAAGTACCCAGTTTTTTGGGTATTTTAAAGTACCCAGTTTTTTGGGTTGCTCCCGAACTGTTAAACCTAAATTCGACGTTCGCAAACTTTCTATTTTTTTTCAAAGGAGGCCTAAAAATAAATCTACGTTTATCATTCGAGTCTTACCTTGATCCCTAATTCACCTCTGGCTGTTTATACTTTTCCAAGATCTTGTTTTTAACTTTGTTCTCAATGTTCAGAGTGCTAGCCGGTTTGGAGATTTAGTATTGATAACTGTATGACCTGCCCATTTTATTGTATTTCTGCATCATTCTTCGAAAACAACGAACTGCTGCTTGCGGTCGTACGAAAGTAATATGAAAAAGATGTTTGAGAACAAACAAGTGGGTTTTTTTTCATCATGACTTGTCCTTTTCCTTAAAATTTGTTCCAGCAAACCATAACCACAAACTTACTGTACTAGTAATGAGACCACTTATCTGAATTAGAATAACTGCTCAACCACACAGTGAGGACTTCATCCATTGCTAATATGATACTAAACACCAACTTCACAACAACTCAATGGAACCGTTGATAAGGGAAAATTGATCCTTAATTGATTGTGGTTTTAAGAATAAAGAAAATAAACTCAAAATCTGACCCGACCTACTTATTTGTCATGTCGGGTCTGACTGTTTGAAACTTTAAGGAGCACAACAACTAATGTTAAGTTTGGCGAGTAACTTTAATCTGCGGTACGGTAAGATCTTCTACTGGTCAGTTGGTTGTTGCAATAAAATATAAAGAAACCTTTAACTTAATGATGTCACAATGAGTGTTAGAAGAATATGAAAAGTGATCAAAATAAATTGCCTTTTTTTGATATTTTCACCTAAATACTTAGATATTTATGAATGGGGATAAAAGCGAGGGTAGCCTGTCTTAAATGGCATGGTGCAAAAATAAATTCCTTTCCAGTTTTCCAGTAAATCTCACTGCCGTTTTGCGTAAAGCACGCTTGTTTTATTGAGTGTATCCCGATGGGTACTACCCAGACTGAAGAAAATATTATATTTCTTTTTCACCGCAGTGCTTACTAGAAGCCACTTTCTGTTCGTGGACGAATTCTACGAGTACAGCGGCGCTGTATCCGTACATAAATATTATTAACTTCGGTTTTAGCTTAACACTTCAGTACACAAATTAATTGAACAGACAGACACACTAGTAAAATACCTAGTAAAATCAATTCGGAGGGGACCAAATTCACTTCACATTCTTTAGGAAATAAGGACCGGGGGCCCAACTTTACAGGGGCAAAATTTACTATCACATTGGCCACCCTCACATTTATCCCCTAATTCATACACACAGTGAACATGGAATGATACACACATTGGGCATGAAATAAAAACTTACTTTCGGACCCACCATCCTCCCCACTCAAGTGCTTGTGAAGTCATTTGCAAATACTCCCTTTTGGAAATTGTGGAATTTGGAAGCTTAAACCTGTCTTATTTGGCCTATGAGAACAACTGTAAAGTTGAAAACTGACATAATCTGGTTCATAAAACTGTTTTGGACATGCACGCCCAGAGAAAGTGGCGGATACAACTAAAAAGCTACGCCACTCTTTTAAATCTATGATACAAAAATCAGAAGTTCGGACATTCTACTCAATTATGCATCTGAGAATTTACCCCTGTCGTACCAAACTGCCAAAAGATCAACTTTTGGGTATTCGGCTCCTCACGGACAATAAATTGTATATCATGTTTTGCGCACCGTCAAAATAATAAATTATTAATGGATTATATGGATACTGAGAAAAATGTCAATTTATGTATTTTTTTTTACACATATGACTGTATGAGGGTAAAAAGCATCCTTCACACCTACGAGAACATGCACTTTCCCCGTGCAAGGCTTAGATCCCAATGGAAATTTACGTTGAGCTTGGTGAAAGTTGTCAGGTTTTTGCATGCCTTTAATACACCCCCTACCCCTCCCACCCCACCTCTATAGTGTTGTTGTTGTTTACCAAGTTTTTAACGTCGCAACAGATTTCCATTGGAGTATCTATGTCAAGAGGCCGACACCCTTTGTTTATCCAGTTATAAAGCACTGGTTGGAGATCCACTGGAAATCGAACCCATGATGCTAGATTGGAAAGCTGAAGCTTTACCGTACTGATGTCCGCTCTTGTCTCTCCCTTGCAACAATATTCTGGTCCCGCCATGATAAAACAGGGGCGGCGGAAGACCGAGCGGCATTTTCCTGTCGTATTTTCAAAGCATGCATGTAGCGCAACAGTATATGTTTATAGGTTCAACCCCCCCCCCTCCCCCTTCCCCTTCCCCTTCCCCCCTTCTTCACTCCCTTTCTGTAGTGTTTAACTTTTGTCAGTCCGAAATTACTGGGGACCCATTTCCCTTCTTTTTAATATACAACTTCTAAAATTTAAGGTATTTTGGCCAAATTTCGGTAAAATAGAACAATGTTATTCCAAACTCTAATCAAAATGTATTGAAATAGCAACATGTTCATATGAATGATGCTTTTCTAGTTCCCAGTTTGCGTTTAAATGTAATTTATGCTCTTGCTGCTTTGCTTTTAAATGTTGAGAGTGTCTGCCTGTTTTCCATACGTAATTCATAAATAGTCAATTAAGTTTCTAGCTTTCTGATTGGCTAATAGGTGGTCTATTTAAGACCAGCAAGATGTACGTTAGAAGAATGATGATGATCAACACTTTCCATATATTAACACCCTTATTAAGCCTAATAAATGTTCATCATCCTAGGTCTCAATTAGAACAATTATTGTTTGTAAATACTCTGTTTGGCTAATCGATGGTCTGGAATACGTTGGAGACCAGACTGACCTGTATGGCAATGCATGTATGTGCCCCTTGAAAAATATTGGCCTACATTGGCAAAATAATGAAAAGTATATCCAATGATATGCAAAGAAATTTAAGAAAAAGTATGAGAAAAATAAACCAACCACAACATTCTAGCCACAACAAGCACGACTCTTAGAAGTTTCAATCAACAGCTCTGGCTTTGATTCGAGAACAATCTTTTATAGCAACCGTTCTTTATTAATTTTTTAAAACTAAAAAAGGACTATTAAATTATTAGCCTCTACTGACCAGAACAGAAATTTGAAAGCCGTGCAAAGTCAATATTTAGCCCCAAGTAATTAAATGCCGTAACGTTTACTGATACTGTTTTCAAAATTCCTCAAATTGTAGATATGTGACTATCAGTACACTTTGCATTGTATCTTAATACAGTCTGACAGTCCGCTGAATGTCTGTGTACGTGTATGTTAGCCTAGCCTATTTTGGTCACAAAACAAAGGAGCAGTCAACTAACGTTAGCCATTTAAACAGTTCTGGGAGCAACCCAAAAAACTGGGTACTTTGAAATACCAAAAAATTGGGTACTTTTTTATGTATTAAGTCATTGCATGAGCCTACATATTTAACTAGCCCACACTAAACATATGGGGTTTCTCATTTTCCGCTCCGGATTCTCCAAAATTTTAATGGATATCCTGAAATTTTGGAGACGGATAGTAAATAGATATTACAAACTTTTTGCCGCTGCTTTTTAAAATTCACCGTCGCAATTTTGAGAAAATGAACAAAACAGACTGCCTATAATCTGTTTTATTAATTTTCTCAAAAAGTCAACCGTGAATTTCAAATAACAGCGGCAAAAAGTTTTGAATATCTATTTACTATCAGTCTTTAAGATTTCAGGATATCTATTGAAATTTTGGACAATCCGGAGCGGAAAATGAGAAACCTTATATGTTTAGTGTGGGATAGTCAAATGTGTAGGCACATGCGATGACGTAATTCATAAAAGTACCCAGTTTTTTGGGTATTTTAAAGTACCCAGTTTTTTGGGTTGCTCCCGAACTGTTAAACCTAAATTCGACGTTCGCAAACTTTCTATTTTTTTTCAAAGGAGGCCTAAAAATGAATCTACGTTTATCATTCGAGTCTTACCTTGATCCCTAATTCACCTCTGGCTGTTTATACTTTTCCAAGATCTTGTTTTTTAACTTTGTTCTCAATGTTCAGAGTGCTAGCCGGTTTGGAGATTTAGTATTGATAACTGTATGACCTGCCCATTTTATTGTATTTCTGCATCATTCTTCGAAAACAACGAACTGCTGCTTGCGGTCGTACGAAAGTAATATGAAAAAGATGTTTGAGAACAAACAAGTGGGTTTTTTTTCATCATGACTTGTCCTTTTCCTTAAAATTTGTTCCAGCAAACCATAACCACAAACTTACTGTACTAGTAATGAGACCACTTATCTGAATTAGAATAACTGCTCAACCACACAGTGAGGACTTCATCCATTGCTAATATGATACTAAACACCAACTTCACAACAACTCAATGGAACCGTTGATAAGGGAAAATTGATCCTTAATTGATTGTGGTTTTAAGAATAAAGAAAATAAACTCAAAAATCTGACCCGACCTACTTATTTGTCATGTCGGGTCTGACTGTTTGAAACTTTAAGGAGCACAACAACTAATGTTAAGTTTGGCGAGTAACTTTAATCTGCGGTACGGTAAGATCTTCTACTGGTCAGTTGGTTGTTGCAATAAAATATAAAGAAACCTTTAACTTAATGATGTCACAATGAGTGTTAGAAGAATATGAAAAGTGATCAAAATAAATTGCCTTTTTTTGATATTTTCACCTAAATACTTAGATATTTATGAATGGGGATAAAAGCGAGGGTAGCCTGTCTTAAATGGCATGGTGCAAAAATAAATTCCTTTCCAGTTTTCCAGTAAATCTCACTGCCGTTTTGCGTAAAGCACGCTTGTTTTATTGAGTGTATCCCGATGGGTACTACCCAGACTGAAGAAAATATTATATTTCTTTTTCACCGCAGTGCTTACTAGAAGCCACTTTCTGTTCGTGGACGAATTCTACGAGTACAGCGGCGCTGTATCCGTACATAAATATTATTAACTTCGGTTTTAGCTTAACACTTCAGTACACAAATTAATTGAACAGACAGACACACTAGTAAAATACCTAGTAAAATCAATTCGGAGGGGACCAAATTCACTTCACATTCTTTAGGAAATAGGACGGGGCCCAACTTTACAGGGGCAAAATTTACTATCACATTGGCCACCCTCACATTTATCCCCTAATTCATACACACAGTGAACATGGAATGATACACACATTGGGCATGAAATAAAAACTTACTTTCGGACCCACCATCCTCCCCACTCAAGTGCTTGTGAAGTCATTTGCAAATACTCCCTTTTTGGAAATTGTGGAATTTGGAAGCTTAAACCTGTCTTATTTGGCCTATGAGAACAACTGTAAAGTTGAAAACTGACATAATCTGGTTCATAAAAACTGTTTTGGACATGCACGCCCAGAGAAAGTGGCGGATACAACTAAAAAGCTACGCCACTCTTTTAAATCTATGATACAAAAATCAGAAGTTCGGACATTCTACTCAATTATGCATCTGAGAATTTACCCCCTGTCGTACCAAACTGCCAAAAGATCAACTTTTGGGTATTCGGCTCCTCACGGACAATAAATTGTATATCATGTTTTGCGCACCGTCAAAATAATAAATTATTAATGGATTATATGGATACTGAGAAAAAATGTCAATTTATGTATTTTTTTCTTTACACATATGACTGTATGAGGGTAAAAAGCATCCTTCACACCTACGAGAACATGCACTTTCCCCGTGCAAGGCTTAGATCCCAATGGAAATTTACGTTGAGCTTGGTGAAAGTTGTCAGGTTTTTGCATGCCTTTAATACACCCCCTACCCCTCCCACCCCACCTCTATAGTGTTGTTGTTGTTTACCAAGTTTTTTAACGTCGCAACAGATTTCCATTGGAGTATCTATGTCAAGAGGCCGACACCCTTTGTTTATCCAGTTATAAAGCACTGGTTGGAGATCCACTGGAAATCGAACCCATGATGCTAGATTGGAAAGCTGAAGCTTTACCGTACTGATGTCCGCTCTTGTCTCTCCCTTGCAACAATATTCTGGTCCCGCCATGATAAAACAGGGGCGGCGGAAGACCGAGCGGCATTTTCCTGTCGTATTTTCAAAGCATGCATGTAGCGCAACAGTATATGTTTATAGGTTCAACCCCCTCCCCTTCCCTTCCCCTCCCCCCTTCTTCACTCCCTTTCTGTAGTGTTTAACTTTGTCAGTCCGAAATTACTGGGGACCCATTTCCCTTCTTTTTTAATATACAACTTCTAAAATTTAAGGTATTTTGGCCAAATTTCGGTAAAATAGAACAATGTTATTCCAAACTCTAATCAAAAATGTATTGAAATAGCAACATGTTCATATGAATGATGCTTTTCTAGTTCCCAGTTTGCGTTTAAATGTAATTTATGCTCTTGCTGCTTTGCTTTTAAATGTTGAGAGTGTCTGCCTGTTTTCCATACGTAATTCATAAATAGTCAATTAAGTTTCTAGCTTTCTGATTGGCTAATAGGTGGTCTATTTAAGACCAGCAAGATGTACGTTAGAAGAATGATGATGATCAACACTTTCCATATATTAACACCCTTATTAAGCCTAATAAATGTTCATCATCCTAGGTCTCAATTAGAACAATTATTGTTTGTAAATACTCTGTTTGGCTAATCGATGGTCTGGAATACGTTGGAGACCAGACTGACCTGTATGGCAATGCATGTATGTGCCCCCTTGAAAATATTGGCCTACATTGGCAAAATAATGAAAAGTATATCCAATGATATGCAAAGAAATTTAAGAAAAAGTATGAGAAAAATAAACCAACCACAACATTCTAGCCACAACAAGCACGACTCTTAGAAGTTTCAATCAACAGCTCTGGCTTTGATTCGAGAACAATCTTTTATAGCAACCGTTCTTTATTAATTTTTTAAAAACTAAAAAAAGGACTATTAAATTATTAGCCTCTACTGACCAGAACAGAAATTTGAAAGCCGTGCAAAGTCAATATTTAGCCCCAAGTAATTAAATGCCGTAACGTTTACTGATACTGTTTTCAAAATTCCTCAAATTGTAGATATGTGACTATCAGTACACTTTGCATTGTATCTTAATACAGTCTGACAGTCCGCTGAATGTCTGTGTACGTGTATGTTAGCCTAGCCTATTTTGGTCACAAAACAAAGGAGCAGTCAACTAACGTTAGCCCACTTAAACAGTTCGGGAGCAACCCAAAAAACTGGGTACTTTGAAATACCCAAAAAATTGGGTACTTTTATGTATTAAGTCATTGCATGAGCCTACATATTTAACTAGCCCACACTAAACATATGGGGTTTCTCATTTTCCGCTCCGGATTCTCCAAAATTTTAATGGATATCCTGAAATTTTGGAGACGGATAGTAAATAGATATTACAAACTTTTTGCCGCTGCTTTTTAAAATTCACCGTCGCAATTTTGAGAAAATGAACAAAACAGACTGCCTATAATCTGTTTTATTAATTTTCTCAAAAAGTCAACCGTGAATTTCAAATAACAGCGGCAAAAAGTTTTGAATATCTATTTACTATCAGTCTTTAAGATTTCAGGATATCTATTGAAATTTTGGACAATCCGGAGCGGAAAATGAGAAACCTTATATGTTTAGTGGGATAGTCAAATGTGTAGGCACATGCGATGACGTAATTCATAAAAGTACCCAGTTTTTTGGGTATTTTAAAGTACCCAGTTTTTTGGGTTGCTCCTGAACTGTTAAACCTAAATTCGACGTTCGCAAACTTTCTATTTTTTTTTTCAAAGGAGGCCTAAAAATGAATCTACGTTTATCATTCGAGTCTTACCTTGATCCCTAATTCACCTCTGGCTGTTTATACTTTTCCAAGATCTTGTTTTTAACTTTGTTCTCAATGTTCAGAGTGCTAGCCGGTTTGGAGATTTAGTATTGATAACTGTATGACCTGCCCATTTTATTGTATTTCTGCATCATTCTTCGAAAACAACGAACTGCTGCTTGCGGTCGTACGAAAGTAATATGAAAAAGATGTTTGAGAACAAACAAGTGGGTTTTTTTTCATCATGACTTGTCCTTTTCCTTAAAATTTGTTCCAGCAAACCATAACCACAAACTTACTGTACTAGTAATGAGACCACTTATCTGAATTAGAATAACTGCTCAACCACACAGTGAGGACTTCATCCATTGCTAATATGATACTAAACACCAACTTCACAACAACTCAATGGAACCGTTGATAAGGGAAAATTGATCCTTAATTGATTGTGGTTTTAAGAATAAAGAAAATAAACTCAAAAAATCTGACCCGACCTACTTATTTGTCATGTCGGGTCTGACTGTTTGAAACTTTAAGGAGCACAACAACTAATGTTAAGTTTGGCGAGTAACTTTAATCTGCGGTACGGTAAGATCTTCTACTGGTCAGTTGGTTGTTGCAATAAAATATAAAGAAACCTTTAACTTAATGATGTCACAATGAGTGTTAGAAGAATATGAAAAGTGATCAAAATAAATTGCCTTTTTTTGATATTTTCACCTAAATACTTAGATATTTATGAATGGGGATAAAAGCGAGGGTAGCCTGTCTTAAATGGCATGGTGCAAAAATAAATTCCTTTCCAGTTTTCCAGTAAATCTCACTGCCGTTTTGCGTAAAGCACGCTTGTTTTATTGAGTGTATCCCGATGGGTACTACCCAGACTGAAGAAAATATTATATTTCTTTTTCACCGCAGTGCTTACTAGAAGCCACTTTCTGTTCGTGGACGAATTCTACGAGTACAGCGGCGCTGTATCCGTACATAAATATTATTAACTTCGGTTTTAGCTTAACACTTCAGTACACAAATTAATTGAACAGACAGACACACTAGTAAAATACCTAGTAAAATCAATTCGGAGGGGACCAAATTCACTTCACATTCTTTAGGAAATAGGACCGGGGGCCCAACTTTACAGGGGCAAAATTTACTATCACATTGGCCACCCTCACATTTATCCCCTAATTCATACACACAGTGAACATGGAATGATACACACATTGGGCATGAAATAAAAACTTACTTTCGGACCCACCATCCTCCCCACTCAAGTGCTTGTGAAGTCATTTGCAAATACTCTACAACCTTACGATTCTTGGCAGCTTGTAAACACCGTGACGGTGCATCTTAACTATTTATCAGATCAATCGGAATCTTGGGGAATTTACACAAAATTAAGTCATTTTTGTAGCCGTGGTTACCATCCTTCATAGAACACAAATATACCTCACTTATAATTGTGTTTTTTTGTTTGTTTGTTTGATGAGGTCTTAACGGCACCACGACAACGAAGGTCAAATTGTGTCTGAGAGGTCAGATCATTTTAGAGGTAGTAAGGAAAGAGACCAGGGGGAGAATGAGAGAAATTCAAGAACAAAAGCCAGAAAGCTGTGATCGAGAGAGGAGGTGCATGGGTAAAACAAAACAAAGTAGAGAGGGGGTGGAAGAGGAGAATTAAATATGGTTGTAGAGGGATGCATGCTGAAGGAAGGAGACTATTTTATCTGGAGGATTTTTTTGGAAGAACTCAGCAATTGAGTTGTGGGGAGCGAGGGAAGCTCTGGGAAGGTAGTACAGGGGGCAAGCAAGGAGAACGTGTTGGATTGTGAGGATGCAGTGGCAATTGTTACAGAGGGGTTGGGGGAACCAATAAGGAGGTGGGAGGAGTGAGGTGGGTGTGACCAATTCTAAGACGGGTAATATGGACGTTGTCGATACGAGAAAGGTTGTTGATGGTGGATTTGATCGGGATTGTGGGCTGGATAACATGGAGTTTGTTATCAATTTGGAAGTTCCATAAGGTTTGCCAGCGGTCACGAACAAGAGAAGCGATAAGCGGTTTGATGTCAGAGAGGGTTTTGGGAAAAGGGGAAGGGAGGAGGTTAAGGGCAAGCTTAGCGGCTGTATCAGCCCTGTCATTGCCAGGGATGCCAACATGGCTTGGAATCCAGAAGAAAAGAACACTTTTCCTGCAGAGGGTGGGAGAAAAGAGTTTCCGGAGGAGGAGGTGGCAGGTGAGGTTATCCCATTTAAGATTGAGTAATGAAGTAAGAACAGCCTTTGAGTCAGAGAAAATGGCAAAGTGACTAAAAGGAGAGTACTCAATAAAGTTGAGGGCGAGGAGAATGGCCTTAGCCTCGGCTGAAAAGATGGATGAGTGGTCAGGAAGTCTGCTACTGAGGGTGATGTCTTGGATGATGGCAGCAGCAGCTGTCTTGTTGCCTTCCTTGGAGCCATCAGTATAGATGGAGGTGTAATTTGAGAGTTGGTCTTTGATTTGGTTGTGGAGATTGATGAAGAGGTTAGGGTGAGTTTGAGTTTTGTTATAAGTGGAGAGGTCTAGGTGGACAGAAGCAAGGGGGGTGGCCCAAGGCGGAAAAGTGGGCCAGGAGTAGGTGCCGAGAGTGGCGGGGTTGATGCCAAGTTGAAAGAGGTCTGATTTAATGCGTAAGCTGAAGGGAGGCGATAGGGTTTTAGTCCTATCAAGGGAGGAGAAATTTGGGTACCTAATGAGGTTGTAAACAGGGTTCTGGGTGTTGGTGAGGACTCTAAAAGCATAGGAGAGGCTAAGATTTTTACATCTAAATAGATAGGGGGTTCGTTGGCTTCAACATGAAGGCTAGTGATTGGGGAGGTCCTGTAGGCTCCTAGACAAAGCCTGAGGGCTTCATTTTGGATGGTGTTAATGTGGTTGAGGTATGAGTTGTGAGCGACACACTAAACAATATTGCCATAGTCAAGCTTGGCACGAATGGTGAGCCTGAAAATGTTGAGGAGAGCATAGCGGTTCGCTCCCCAAGTAGTGTTGGAGAGCAGTCGGAGGATGTTGAGGGAGCTATTGCATTTTAGTTTCAGGTTGGTGATGTGTGGCTTGTAGGTGAGTTTGGGGTCTAGAGTTAGACCAAGGAACTTTGTGTTTTCAACTTTAGGGATGCGATTCCCATTGAGCACAAAGTTCGGGTTGGGGTGGAGGTTGTTGAAATGACAAAAGTGCATGCAGACTGTCTTGTCTTTGGAGAATTTAAAACCGTTATTGTTGCTCCAGACTTGCAGCTGATTGAGGCTGGTTTGGAGCCTATTTTCAACAATAGGAAAGCTAGGGAGGAGTAGAAGATGGTGAAGTCATCCACGTAGAGGGTACGTTTGATGCTGGGGCCAAGGTCATTCCCGATGTCATTAATGCTCAGGTTGAAGAGAGTGGGGGAGAGGATGCTGCCTTGGGGGACGCCCTCTTCTTGGGGGTACGGCTTGGAGAGGGTGTGGCCAATACGAACTTGGAAGTGCCTGGGTGAGAGGAAGTTTTGAATAAAGATGGGGAGGTGGCCTCTGAGGCCAATGGTGTGAAGTTTTTGGGTAATGCCGTATTTCCAAGTAGTGTCGAAAGCTTTCTCGAGGTCAAAAATTATGGCAATGAGGTCTTTCTTTTTTGCAAAGGATTCCCGGATAGCGGTGTCGAGCGTAATTAACTGGTCTAGGGTATTGCGACATTTTCGGAAGCCGCTTTGGTGAGGAGAGAGGATTCTGTTGGTCTCGAGGAACCAGTTTAGTCTCTGATTAATGATCTTTTCCATAATTTTACAGAGACAGCAAGTAAGGGCGATGGGTCGGTAGCTGGTGGGGTCGGTGCTATCCTTCCCCGGTTTAAGGACGGGGATGACAATAGCTGTCCTCCAGATAGGGGGAAAGGAGTGTGAGGACCAAATGTGGTTGAAGATGGTGAGTAGGGTAGTGGTGGCCTTGATGGGGAGGTGTTTCAGAAACTGATAGGGGATGCTATCTGGGCCCTTGGAGGTGCAGCCAGCGTCGTTGATGGCTTGGCTTAATTCAGAAAGGGTGAGAGGGGTGTTGTAGCTTTCGGAGTTGTCAGAGGGAAAAGTTATTCTCCGGGCTTCATCGCAAGCTTTTTTGATTTTGAAAGCATTGGAGTAGTTGGTCGAGGACGAGATGTTGCTGAAAGAGGCGGCGAGGTGGTCAACGATGTCCTTTTTTGCGGTGAGAAGGTCTCCATTCCAAGAGAGATGGGAGATGGAAGATTTGCCTACTCTGCCGTGGAAGCTGTTAACCATTCTCCAAATCTTTTTAGTGGGGGTGTTGGTGGTGAGAGAAGAAATAAAGTTGTTCCAAGTGTTGGTTTTACTGTCCTTGATAGTGCGTCTTGCCTTGGCACGGCTGATGCGAAAGAGGTTAAGGTTATGGGTGGTCGGGTTAGTTTTAAAGTTCCTGAGGGCTCTTTTCCTGTTCTTGATGGCGGTTTTGCAGTCATCCGAGAACCAGGGGTTGGGGGGATGATTTGGGGGTTTGGAGGTTTTGGGAATTAAGCAGGTGGCGATGTTGATAAGGATATTACTGAAGTTAGACATGGGATCCTCGTCCTCGAGAAGATGGGGGGAGAGGTGTGAGTCACAGAGGGTTTCAAACAGGGACCAGTCAGCCTTGTCGAGGTTCCAATTAGGGGTGTGCTCAGTGGGGATTTGAAGATTGGAGTGTATAAGAAGAGGGTAATGATCACTACCACAGAGGTCAGCAGTGACTCTCCAACTAAAATCAGGGAGGAGGTTAGGGGAACAGATAGACAAGTCAATACAGGTGAGAGAGCCTGTGGCAGGATGAAGGTAGGTCGGGGAGTTAGTGTTCAGTAAGGACAGGCTGTGCTGGCGGAGAGCGTTTTCGATGAACTTGCCTCTAGGGGTGGTGGTATTAGAGCCCCACAGAGGGTTGTGAGCGTTGAAGTCATTAAGAAGGATGAAGGGGGTGGGAAGCTGAGAGATGAGGTTGTTAAGGCTGGTTGATTGAATGTTGGTGTTGGGAGGGAGATAGATATTGCAGAGAGTGAAAGTTTTGTGGAGGGAGATAGAAATACAGATGGCCTGAAGGTCGGTGTGCACACGAACAGAGCTGTGTGGGATATCGTGTCTAACGAGAATGGAGACGCCACCACAGGCCCTGTCAGCATCCACTTGATGTTTGTGATAGCAAGCAAAGTTGTTGAGGGAGTAATGGTCGGTGGTTTTCAAGAAAGTTTCTTGAAGGCAGAAGACGACCGGGTTGAAGGTGGAGGCCAGAAGGTCAATTTCTTCAGAATTGGCCTTTAGGCCCCTAATGTTCCATTGTATGATGTTGTGGGTGTTATTGTAATTGTTTGTGGTGTATGCCATAAAGGAGGCGGGGGGTTATCTAAAGAAAGATCTGTTGGGTCTGAGTTGGCTTGTTTTTTCTTTGGATCTGTTTCTTTGGGAGCGATTGTTTTTGAAAATTGGACGAGAAGTATGATCGGTGTGTTCGGTAATCGAACAATCCATACTCTCTTCAGTGTGGGTTTGGGTGGTGGGTTGTTTGTTGATTGGTTGATTGTTGATTGGTTGTTTGTTGATTGGTTGTTTTTTGGTTGGTTGTTTGTTGGTTGATTTGTTGGTTTGTTGATTGTTTGCTTGGCTGGTTTTAGCTTGATGTATGAAGGTATTAGTGGTGTTGGTGTAGGGGGCAGTAGGGGCTTTAGAGTAGGAAGGGAGGTTGAGGAGAGAAGTGGTGGTGAAAGTGGTGTGGGTATTGGGTGTGATTGGGTTGTTGGAAATGGTGATGGGCTTAGGACTAGGTAAGAAGAGCCAGGTGAGGTCGGTTTGGGCATGGGAGTTAGTTTTTGTTGTGTTAGTTGTGTTTGGGGGGGAATTAGAGTTAGAGGAGACTACGTTTGAGTAGGAAGGCTTGGAGTTAGGAGAAGCGAGGAATTGTTTCCTGGCCTCTGGGTAGGTTATGTTGGGGTTAAGGGTTTTAAGTTTTGTTATTTGTTTTTCCTGAAGCCAGGTGGGACAGTCTTTCGAGAAGGAGGGATGGTTTGCTGGGTGTTTACCGTCACAATTTGTGCAGAGTGGGGGGTTGGTGCAGGAGGTGTTGTCATGGTCCGGGGCTCCGCAGTTCCCACAGCGCGCTTGGCTGTGGCAGGAGTTTTTCCCGTGGCCATACCTCTGACAATTATAGCAACGTAAAGGGTTAGGAATGTAAGGGGCGACCTGGATTCTCAGGTAGCCGGCAATGATGTGGGAGGGGAGAGTTGGTGTTGCGAAGGTAAGAAATATGGTGTTGGCGGGAGTTTCGGCTCCGTCTCTCTTTAGAACGAGACGACGGGCTTCAGTTACATGTTGGTTAGCTAGTTCCTCTTGGATATCGGTCATGTACGCAAGATCGCGGGTGCGTATGACGCCTTTGCTGGAGTTTAGGGAACGATGGGGGGTGACTGTGATGTCGATACCAGAGTTGGATAGGGTTTTGGTGGAAAGGAGGGTGGTGGCTTGTGTGTCCCTGGTGCAGTGCACCAGGAGATCACCGGATCTAAGGGTAGAGACTTTGGGGGAGGGTACCGACAAGGCCAAAGTGGGCTTTATGGATAAGGAAAGGAGACACTTTTTTAAAGCTTTCCTGCTTGTTGGTGGCATGGATAATAAGGATTTTTGGGATTGGGGTTGTAGAATGGTCAATGATGGTAAAAGGTGGGTCACGGGGAGGGGAGGGGGTCAAGGTCAAGGTCAGTGCATAGGCGCTTCGTCATTATGAAAGAAAAAAACCAAGGGCCGAGAGACCCGAGGCAGCTAGAAAAAAAATCGCGGAACCACTATATGGGGACCGCTGTATTAGTAACGAAGGGCGTGAAAAGTCGGGTCAGAACGAGGGAAAATATAATAGAAAAAAAGAAAAGAAACGATCTTACCGAGAATAAAAGCCCATCCACCGAGAAAAAAAATCCGAAAATGAAGTTATAAAACAAAATGGTGCAAATTGGAGAGAAAATGGAGCGAAAATAGTATAAGAGAATAGAAGCAGTTGTCACGTCGCTCTCAGTACATGATTCGTTATAATTGTGTAATCTAACTCCCTAAAACGGATCCACGTCCAATTTGACAGTCATTTTCCTTACAACTGCAGTGTTAATGTTACATAATTTTTTGAAGGTAAAGTTTGCGTGGATTGCCAGCGGCATGGGTTAACGTTAAATTATTATTTTTGTTTCTGCAGAAGTTACATTATACATTATAAAATGGCGGCATCTCCTTGGTTGAAGGGTAAACTACCGTGCTGATGATGGTGGGAGGTTGTGAAACACTCCCCTATGTCTTACACCTACCCTTATCAGAGGGCAAAGCTTGTATTTTGAATTTATTTTATTTGTTGAGGATATTTCATTATTTTCATTTACATGATTTAGGCAAACCCGTTTGTCCATACCCTTAGATTATGTAAAAGACAGTGTTGAAATTAAGTTTCGGGGACAATTCCACCTACCACAGGGCAACATACTGACATAGTCACACGCATAGTTAAAGATTGATATTGAGGCAGAGTGTTTGTGTATTTAGTGCACGGGGCAAAGGACTTTGACACGAGTGGAATAGCCCTTTTAGGAGGGTTATTCGCGAGGGCAAAGTCTTGGACCGTGCGTTAAATACGCATATAAACACGATGCTAAAACATTATCATTATTTTTTTATTATGAAATTTTCATATTGTATTGTTTAAAATACATTTAAAAATAAGGACAAGTTTACATACCTTTTATAGCTTTATTGAAAGCATTAACTGTTTTAAAAATGGAATAAACCAAATAATCATGGTCGTGCATTAACGGGATTTAATGCACGGGTCATAACAATACAAATACTCATATAAATTTCAGAATGTCCTTTATTGCACGGGGGAAGGAGGTAGGAAGTACATTTTTTTTTGTTCTTATTTTTATTCCAATAGTTATCTTTGCTCTGGTATAAGATTATGGTTGTGATCCTCCAAAAACAAATGTTAAAGGAAGTACTTCCTTGCTTCGAATAACGGATGTTCTGCAGTTTACGAACTTATTTTGAGACGTTTCAGCGTGTCCAATGATGTGATTTTTTCTCATCATGTGACTTCATAGAAAGCGCCCTTTTCTTGAGTTTCGCCGCTTGCCGTTTTCGTGTGTGGGCTAGGCATCCCTGCAAATAATTCGTCTTGGTGTCCCCGATCAACTAGTTTGGGCCGTATGCATGCCCGCGGTTTCATTCTTCAATTTCTCATTCCATCATGCATCTAACAAAGTATCCATCAGATTGTCTTATCACCCAAACTACCTCATGACAATTCATATACACAATTTCTACATTTGTATTTAATGCTGGCACAAAACCTGGCAGTGGCACGTATATAGACTTCTTGCCCAGACTTTGTTACCAGACAGCTTAACAAATTAGTTGGAAGTTTTGAGAAAAAACTTCGGAGATGTTGAGGAAAACCTTCGGAGATTTTGAGGAAAAAGTCAGATATCTAGCCAGGGGAAATTCTCCCTGTCCCCCCTCCCACCACTCCCGCTTTTCCTTAAGCTACACCACTGAAACCTCTTAGGCCATGCACAAACCTAATAAGATAGCAATCCACGGAGTTGCTGACCTTATCGCCTGTGCCACATATAATTTGTAAAATGATCAAATATTTTTGTATAGGAAACATGACATAAAGCATATCATTTATATCAATTACTTGACCTCTGACCTATGACCTTTCAATTACATGTCCATAATGTGCAAAACAACACTACATCACCTTCCAACCCACCAAGTAACATTTCCTTCCAACCAACTAACCAAGGATAAATACAATAGCAATTGCGATTTTCCATCGAAATGCAACACATCATTATTTGACCTCTGACCGTTGAGCGACATGTCACATATTTCCCAAGACACAACTTTTCATCTTCCTTTATCAACCCACCACGTAACAATCCATTTGTACTTGCGTTATTTGTATAACAGGCGACCAACCAAACTTTACCATCTTTAATAAATTATTGGACCTCTAACCTATGACCTTTAAATGACCTGTTTCATTTTGTGCCGTACATAGCCCTGCATCACCTTCCACCAAGTACCAACCTTATATCACTTATGGTTATCCAAGAAAGCGCAAAACAAAACTTAATATATTTAATCAATCATTTTTCCTCTGACCTTTGAATGACATATCTCATTATGTGTGGGTTATAATCTGCATCACCCTCGACCAACTTACCAATTAACAACTCTGAACACCAACCCATCGAGGATCAATAAAATAGCAAATAGATTTACGTTTTTCCAACAAATGCAGCACATAATTTCCATTATTATTTGACCTCTGACCTTTGCCTTTGTGACATGTCACGTCTTTTCCGAAGAACAACTTTCCTTTACCAACCCACCAACGACCCAATTGCACTTATGGTTTTTCCATAACAGGCGATCGACCAAAATTTACCATTTTAAAGTTAAATATTTGTACTCTGACTTTTAATCTATCAGGAACATGTTCTATTTTGCGTAGGACACAACCCTATACCACCTTCCACTATCCCACCAAGTATCAACCTAACATCAGTTACAGTTTTCTCAGGAGTACAACACAAAATTGCCATTTTTAATCAATTATTTGACATATACCCTTTGACCTTCAAGTTACATGACCCGATTTATGTGGAACATAAGTTCACATCACCTTTCATCCTCCCACCAAGTTTTAACTTCATAGCTTGTACGGTTTCTCTGTACATGCGACACAAAACTTTGTATTTTTAATCAATTTTTTGACCTCTGACCTTTATATGACCCAACTTTTTCGGGACATAAGTTCACATCACCTCATACGGTACCACCTCCCACCAAGTTTCAACTTGATAGCTTGTACGGTTTTCTCTGCCTGTCTGTACAGGCGAAACAATATTTGGTACACCCACCAAGCCACCCACCTACAAAAGTAAGTACACTACCTTATCGCCATGTTGCGATAGAGTAATAATGTCAGCAAAGATAGTACGTGAACAAGAAAAGATAAATTAACAATTAAATGAAAAGCTACACACATAAGTTAAAACATATATGTATGTTACTTACAATTTTGTCAAGGAAATGTTCGACTAGCACTAGTGACCGACGTGTTCCAAACATGTTCCAAGCTGCAGGACAACTAGTAGGGATATGTATGACCAAAAAAGAGTCACGGTTGCTTGCTTTACGACTCCAGCAATACATGAAAATGTCCACAATGTATAAAACCGATCGATCTTTGTACCTCATTCTATTGATCAAAGTCCCCTTTAGATCAGCTGACAAAATATTTGAAGCCGGGGAGACAGGCTACAATAAATTCAAGTGACATATTCGTTAATATAATGTATTTCACGGGGTTGCGAAGCGCGATTATGATACTTGAGAACCAACAAAAGCCAATAACTGCAGCTCCATGTGAACAGGTGAACAGTAGGCATGAGCACACTCGCGATCCTACACAGGGCAATGGGAACCCCTCCCAAATATCTCCCTTATTTCCCTCATGCTGCCATATACAAACATGACATGGATGAGATTCGACTGACTTAACGTTCAGAAATCATATCACTTAAGAAAGCTTTGTTCCTCTCCATATTGACAGATTGATATTGAGACTGCATGACCCCAAATCTAGAAATCATTTTCTGTCCGACCCTAGCAAGGGCCTGTCCCTCTGTGGAAGATCTGGTGTATTATCCATTAGTCTATTAATCAGTTAATAGCATAACATTTTGAGTTGTACCACATTATACTTTTCATATATGGCTCATTGAACGTTTGTTTGATTATTGTAATACCAAGGAGCTTCTACACAGTAATACATACAAATTTAAGATGGACAGGCAGTTCAAACTGTCAAACTCCCAGGCCAACGGCGTAGGAACAATGTTTTTCTTGCAGAAATGGGGAGGGGGCGGCTGAAAGTTTATTTACAACGAAGCTCAACTCCCTACATTCCCCTCCCTCCCCA
>JAIGNY010000911.1:55000-79061 GCA_020152595.1 Chiridota heheva
GGTAGATTTTAGAAGTCTTGTTGTTTTGAAGTCCCTTCACTGGTTACCAGTCAAACAAACAATTGATTACGAAAATATTTTACAAGTTTTCAAGTGCATTAAAGGCCTTGCTCCCAATTACTCATGTGAAATAGTAGTTAAAAAACCACTCCATTAAGCCACCTCTAGATACCGTATTGTATAAAGTAGTACGTTTAATTTTGCCCGTTTCCCTCCCGAAGTAAAATTAAATTTGGTAGAATCCAAATCGTTTGGAAAAGCAGCCGGGGGATTTGGGAGAATCTAAAAAAGTAAAACCAATTAGGATAAACTTAAAATTTTAACAATGATAATGCAACCAGCATGGTAAGGTCTCTTTGAGACCATAAATGAAGTAGGTGTTTATACCTAAAAAAATTGGGAGAAAAATTTAAGTTAAAAAGGTTACTATTATCATGATCAAAAGTGATACCTAGTAAATTAATGTGACCCAGTATCCACATAAAACCATGAATATTTTTAAAACAAGGTATAATGTAAGATTTATCTTTATTACCCTTAAAACCTGAGCTGGCTTCAAAATCATCAAAAATACGACAAATTTCATTAAGGGTCCCCTGACTGCCATCCATACAAATATTTAGTCGTGTCATCGGCGTAATGTAAAACTTTGGTCTCAACAATATTAATAGTAATGCCTTTAATATGACGATTGATGATAATGAGAAGTGATAAAACCTCTGCACAGAAGATAAATAAATATGGTCTTAGGAAACACTCTTGGCGTATCCTTCTGGAGATAGGAAAATCATTACACGTACAACAATTATTGATAACTCTACCCATACATTTATTATAAATGGTGTTAATCCATTTAATAAACATGGAACCAAAATATAACAAAAAATAGACACTTAAAGATGAAGTTCCACTCTAATCTATCGAAAGCTTTTTCCAAATCCACAAATAATAAAAGCCTCTCTAAAACCGTATTAGAACAATAATCAATAACATAGAGAACAAAGCGAATAATTTTCCCAATAAAATGATCTTTAATGAAACCAGTTTGGAAAGGACTTATTATAATAAATAAAACCTGTTTCAATGCCATTGTATACAATTTATAGTCGTTATTTAAAAGTGAGATCGGCCGATAATTCTTAATAAAGTTTACATCTTTGCTTGGCTTTGGAAACAGGGTAATAATAGAGCGATTTTGTTCAACGGATAAAGTACCATGATCGAATGAATAATCTAAAGCGGCCAAAAACACTTATCAAATCAATATGACATGCCTTCACTACCCGGTGACTTGCCATTCGGCATGGAATCTAAAACGTTCTTTAAATCATCAAAAGTAACTGGGTAGCCTTCACAAACAGACAAAGAATGGCATTATCGGGGATCAGCTTCTTAGCTGAAGATAAATCAAAACAGGTAAAAAAAAAAACCCGATCACAATCAAGCTTGTCGCTTTTATACAGGGTAGAATAAAAGAAATTACAACTCATTTAACAACAGTATCCCCATTATCGTTAATAAGTGAAATGACGTTAGAACATCTGTTGCGTTTTTCAAGATTGAGAAAATATTTGGAGCTCTTCTCACCCTTCTTGACCCAGCGTGCCCTGGATCGTATATTGTACATGTTCTCAAGCTCTACTCTAGCAACTTTAAGTAAAGTCAGATTGTCAGTGGAAGGGTTCATGAAATATGAGTACTCTAAATCACTTAAACATCTTAAAAGGTCCCGCCCCTGCTTCCGCATCAGTCTAGCCTTACTTTTAGAATAATTAATTGTATCGTATCTGATTTGAAATTTAAGTAACTCCCAGTTTGTAGACGATGAATCCATATCATTAAATTTGCAAATAACATCCTGGATAGTATTGGTGATCATATTTAATTAATGAGGGTCCCGTAATAACGAATTGTTGAATTTCCAAAAGCCAGGGCCCTTAATTTCTGTAGAAAAACTAAAAGTTAAGGAGACCAAAGAATGGTCAGAATGGAGGCCTGGTGTAAAATTACAGTTAACCCTGGGGTTACATAGATGCTTAGAAATCAGAAAAATCAAGTCTACAAAAAATACCAGGAATAATATTCGACTTACAAGTGTAAAAATGTTCACGAGGATTTTTATCTCTCCAAACGTCAACAATATTATACCTATCCATTAAATTAAGACAATGACGCCTGGCGTTAGAATTTGTATATTTGGCCCCACCTTTTTGATTGTGATTTATATTAAAAAACGAAGTTGAAGTCCCCTCCCACAACAATATGATCGCAAGCAAAACTCTTAAGTTTTTAGAAATGTTATCAAAAAAGGACGGTGTATCTAAATCAGGGGCGTAAATGTTAACAATAATAATCGGATCACCAAAAAGCTTAATGTCAAGAAAAGTATATCTACCATTGGGGTCACAATTGGAAGACAATACAGAAAAATCCAAACGTGGGTTAAACAGGATAGTGACGTCCCTACTAGTTGTCATCCCGTGGGCAAAATACACTTTACCGCCCCACTCACGTGACCAGAAAGCTTCATTATTAACAATTGTATGAGTTTCTTGCAATAAGTATATATCCTGCTTAAGATTATGTAAAAATGCAAAAACTGTAAGACGCTGATGATTGATTGATTTATATGTTTATATATTGATATATATATATTTTTTTTTCTTTCTTTCTTTCAAAAAAATTGCCAATGCTCTTTTATTTTTGCTCTAGCCATTTTCATGTATACCAGATTGTTTTTCACCATGAACACTACAGTGACATCAATAAAGGTGACGTCAATGAATGTGGCATCATTGAACGTGGCGTCATTGAAGGGGAATCAATGAAGGGGACATCATTGAAGGGGACATCATTGAAGGAGACATTATTGAAGAGGATATCATTGAAGGGAACTGTCATAGAAGGTATCATCATTAAAGATGACTTCATTAAAGATGACGTCAATGAAGAGGGCGTTATTGAAGGTGGCGTCATTGAAGGTGGTGTCAATAAATGTGGCGTCATTAAAGGGGACGTTAATGAAGGGGGCCATCATTAAAGTGACCGTCATTATAGGGAACCGTCCTTGAAGTGGACCGTCATTGAAGGGGCATCATTGAAGGTGGCGTTAATGAAGGGGGCTTCATTGAAGGTGACGTCAATGAAGGTGACGTCATTGAAGGTGACGTCATTGACATTCATCCAGCGTCATCTCTGCAGCCAGCTTTTATGCATTATCATGTGTTGAAAATATAGCACACTATGAATTAACCCTGTTCATTTATAGACCTATCAACTATCTTTTATTAAAAATTCTGAAAAAACATTTCAAAAAATACACAACATTTTTGGAATGATTTGTTTAAGATCATGCAAGTGCACCGACGTCATCCGTGCACGTCGACATGGAATCATCCAATCACTGGTCAATGAGTAGTAAACAGAGCAGAGCGCACATTAATATATATATATATATGTATATATATATGTATATATATATATATATATATATATATATATATATATATATATATATATATATATATATATATATATATATATATATATATATATATATATATATATATATATATATATATATATATATATATATATATATATATATATATATATATATATATATATATATATATATATATATATATATATATATATATATATATATATATATATATATATATATATATATATATATATATATATATATATATATATATATATATATATATATATATATATATATATATATATATATATATACGGTCTTTGTTTGTCTCCACATGTTGGTATCTTTTATACAAAAACTGGAAAACAAAAGGAAAACATTAATTTCTGCAAAAAAATAACTAGAAATTAATGTTTTATGTTTGAGCAATCTTCAGTTTTGATATGGAAGACGTAAACACGTGGAGTCATACCAAGAATGTATTTTGCTGTGCGCTCTTTGTTTAAAATTTCTTGCCCAGTGATTGGATAAATTTATGCACCGTGCGCAAATGACGTTGGTGCACATAATCTATTATAACGTTGCAGAGGAAATTTTCACCAAACTCACATATAGAGGTATTTAACCGATTACGTGTCTTTTTTGTTTTTGCAGTCAAATAAACTTTAATGATAAAAAACAACGGAAAATATATTTTCATTTCATCACACAAAAATGATACAGGAAAACCGCAAGTTTTTGTTGAAAATAACCAAAAGTATAATCAATCGATTGTACAAAAAACATGGATAGCTTTTTGAAATACACAATAAACATAGGAGCTGCAAATAACAGAAATTCGTGAAAAATTGCATTCAAAATTTCAAGTTAGTGTGCGTGAAAGCACGTGTGACATCATGTTATATACGCGTATAAGAGGCAGCCACACAAATGTATACGCAAATGTTCGTAAACGTTCAATTTTTGTGTACCTTATCTCTGTGTGGTGCGCGGATAGAGATACGTTGAGGTAACAAACAAGGTGGTGGCGGAGAAGATATTGTCTTAGGCGGCGGAACCGCCCTGATCACGGGGCAAAAATTTGTCCAACAATGGTCCGACCAAGGTTATACAATAATTCTCCCCCCCCACTCCCCCTCCCCACCTGCCCCACCCCTCCTTCCAGGTCTATTCAGTATGTTCTAATAACTAGCAAACACTTTTTGTTTTCTTAAGAGTTCGCGATTAATATTTAACAATTTGTTTTCTTCTTCAAAATAACCTCGGTGCACAGTACTAAGTTTGCTATAGCTAGATACACACACTTGCGCTGTTTGAAAAATTCTCACAATCCACCATCTGACCATGGTGCAAATAAGTAATTAATGTAATATTCAATGTTGATGTTTAACAAATGATTCAGGATATATACTATTGCCATTGCACACATGTAAAACGAATTCCCTGGTTGGTAGATCATCCGATAATTCAGTACTTCATAGAATTAAGAAAATGATACTCTATTATAACTTGCCTGTTAGTAGTATGTTGTTGTGTAATTTTACCCAACGTCGTTTGGGGACGCTTCGCGTAAACATGGTCTAACGGTCGACCCAATATTACTTCAACCTTTCGCCGCCTCTGATTGTAAACATAATTTTTAAAGCAAGAACATCTTTTATAAAATTAAAGAAGATATGGAGCTCCAATATATCTTAAATCAAAACAAGGAAAAACTATTTTGATTGAAATATAGCATCACATCATTTTCATAAAAATGAGTTCATCTGTTGGTATCTTAGAAAGAATAATGTCGTGGAACCAGACATGCCAGGGTGCCACTTTTTTCACGATTGACTGGTATATCTTCACGATTGTCTGGTATAATGGTCATAGTGTAATTTATTTATCTCTTTTGGTTCAAATGTAAATCTTGTTTCAACGTCATCACAAATAAGTGAAATAAAGTGTGGTGGATGGGGAGTATCTCCCCGGGGTGGCGAAGAGTATCGCCGGTTGGGATCTACAGTACAAAAATGACGGCTGAACACAAAAAAAAATTGAAAGCACAAGTACATAACTTTTAATGAAACCAACTTCCAATATCCCACATACACAGTATGCAATAACATCTTAACAAAATACTCTTTGTTTTTATGCATGATACCAAAACACTTATTGAGAACTTGGTTAGTTACATGTTACACAATCCTCGGCTACTAACTCAACACCGGAAACACATGCCTTTCCTAATTAAAAAAAAACATAGACCAATGACCTGCAGTTCAAGACAGCTGTACACAGCTGTACACAGGAAACACCCAAAACCAACTCATTATTTTTTTGACAAAAAATAATCCCAAGACGAACTCTTGTCTTCACTCTAGATTCCTATTCCACCCTAACTGGGACCATCTAATCTAAGATAACCCACAATACCCTTGGACAATTTCGTTATATATGACCCCATGAAAAACAACAATAACAATCAATACCAACACAAAGAATAACACTGGTACAGACAGGTCCCTAATTGAATAAATCAACGTCTCCCTACTCTTTACTAGTACACATAATCTATATTCTTACAAACACTTAAGAATATCGCTGTACTCAATTTCATCTCCCAAACTGTCACAGTACAGGCGGCCTATATTCTATTAAACAACCTGAACCACTTTCATAATATACTGTATATGCATAGTAACAAAATACAAATGAAGATAATAAATTTAATCAATACATTTTCAATATCATCAACAATATGATAATCACAGGCCTAGCGAAAGAGAGAGGTTATCCAGCACATCATTTTTCTGAATGAGACTTCATTTCTCATTTCCTAATAAATACCTAAATTCACAATACAGGGCCTAAAAATTACATGGTACACAACAAGATTCTCTTCCAATCCACAATCCTTTGACTTTCACTCGAGATCGCTATGCTTGGGACATCGCTATGCTCTTGAATAGAACTGGAATTATTCTTTTATACGCTTGAAATGTTCCTTCACTCGCTACACTTATTACTGCAATAGATATTACGATTTGCCTGGCAGCATAAACATCAATGTCAGAGAGTTGAATACTCCCATCTGCAATGCTGATACTGTACAACCGCAATTTTCTTTACACTCCACAACTACCAATGCCACAGAGCTTATACTCCATCTGCAATGCTGACAAACCAGTTTACTTCCACAGTGCACCACACTGTTGTTAACGTAACGTAATATTAATTTCAGCAAATAATGACGCCATCTTGATTAAAGTTGCAATTAACTTACAAAAACTTGTCAAAAGTCACTCTACAAACATTGCAAGTGTTATCAATACACTTAAACACAATGAAGAATTACTGGGGATACATTTGATTATGGGAATTGAAAAATTTAGTTGAATTATAGCTCACAAAAAGGAATGACGAACTTGGGTCTCAAAGCCCGGAGCTGCTGGCAACCGATATAGGTCCTTAAGCAATGACTCCAGCCAGAAAACTGAAGCCTGACGACGACGACGACGACGAGTGAACACACAATTACAATGACGGGGTCAGGATGCTGCCTGGATCCCTGCTGTTGACAAGTACAGTAGGCCTTTTGTCCACCTGGCACTGTTTGTTTACACACTGCATCTCAAAAAGGTCAATGTCACTAAGCAGAAAACTCAGAGCAAACGGTGGCGCTCCAGCACAATTGCATGAATAATTATACAATGATAACAAATTTGCACTTCACAACATAAGCAATGCATTAAACCCTTCATATGTATAAGTGTTTTAAAGAAGCAGCAACTTATGCTAAATTGCTTTAAAATCCATGGAAAAGAGCAACAAAAAAATCAATTGACCATTTAAGAGCAATTTTGAATTTTCTGGCCACAATATGCACATTTTTGTTCCTCTTTTATGTTCCTCTTCTGATGTATGAGTGGGTGGAAGTTCCTATTTCCTTATGTAACCCCTTTGTTTTGTTTTTTAATTCATTGTCACACATTTTTTTTAAAGATGGAATGGAATTTTAAGCAAATGTTTTTAAGTGTTGACTATACCCTTAACCATAATCTAGCAGGAATAGACTTTGTCCTCATTTTCAAGAACTGAAATCTAGGAAGGAAATATAAAGAATGACATAAAGCTTTTCACCTACCTATTCGTAGACTTTTAAACTTTGATTTGGACTACAGGTATATTTCACTTTACATCTGAGCAAGCTTTATATGTTTGCTTTAAAGGACCAGACATCAGTTAAAGATGTAAATTAAATCTAGTTTTTAAATTAAGTGTTTTAAAGCTTTCTGAAATAACACAACCAATTATTGTTCACACAAATACAAAGTGTTGGTTGTCTCGTGAGTGAGACTGCCCTTCATTTCCTGTTTTTTTTTTTTCTTTAAAAATTGTAATCTAGAATAGTTTCAAAAAGAGCAACTAGCTTTGTTTTTTCTTTGCCATATCTCACAGTGAAAAATAAAATCTCTAGGTCAATAGATCAAAAAGACAATATATTACACTATAAAGGTATTTCATATCATACTACATTACATCTCATATTATACATACCCTAATAAAGCTCAAATTTTAATTTGCTACTGTTTGTCTGAAACTTGATATGCTTTTTTAACTAGACTTCCTTGTCAATATTTCCTTGCACCAAACTATAAGGTAAATGTTCTAGACTGCTGTTCTAGATGTCAGTAATCTTTTATGACAGCCTTTCGAAGTATGTGTCTATTTAGTGCTACAAATAAAAGACTATTCGATTTTAACAAATCTATCAATGCAGTCACCCTGGTGTCAGAAAATGGAGAAAAAAATTATCAATATATTCTAAAAGAATCCTTTAAAAGTTATACTTATTTTCCTGCTCCTCCCCATCATTTTCACTTTATACAGCACATAGAAATGCTTAATATAATTTTGCACTATACAAATTAATTATTGTTTTATAATGATAACATTATTGGTAAAGATGGTAATTATTGACCATTAAACAGTTACATGGCACTTTAATTTTTGTATTAAATTTGAGTTTTTTAAAGGACCGATAATGATAGTTTGCATAAGACATTAAATCATCTGCATCTTGTTTACCTTTTCTGTTGATGCAAAAATATTGTTGTACCCATATTCATGTCTTACACTGCTCCAATATCAAAATGTACTGATCAAATTTATTTCTGCCGGTTAAAGAAAGAAAGATATAATATAAAAGAGTCATCTCATGAAACAATATTTCACATATAGCAACACGTGTTTCATTTTATCATGTATGAAGTATGCTGTAAAAAAACAGGATGGATGGAGACATCATTCGATGCTGTATAACTGTCAGTCACAGCATTCTTCTTCAGTTGGTGTTGCTGTAGCTTCCATGCAACCTAAATGACTGAAGGGTAAATACGGATCTACTGTAGTCCTGATAAATGCACTTATTTGAACACATTTTTTCTTTAGAAATATAGTACTTAGGCCTATTTGATTTCTCTGTTGCTCTGCCACAATCTTTGAGGGAAAGTAAAATGTAGTGATAAGTTAATATCAAGACAATGTGATGCTGCAGTAGTTGTGCATTGTTCCTCTCAAACAACTGAGGAATATTTGAAAACAAGGTAAACATCAAATCATTCTGTAGATTATGAATGAAAATATAACATGTGAGGTAAAAAAAACTAATGATGGTTTTGCTATACAAATCATTTAGGTTTTGCTATACAAACAATTTTGACCAAATGTGTTTTTAATAGAAGTTTTGAGCTCCATCAGTATTTGAGCAGAAGCAGAATTCAAGCATTTCTGCCAGTAGCACAAAGAGTAATTTCAAGTAAACAAGACAAGATTTTAACAATCTAAACATTGACCCTTCTTACATTCTGGGCTACATAGATAAGTGATTTGTAAAATCTTCAATCTTTATTGCCCTAATTTACACTGTTCTGAAATGAAAATGATTTATTATTTCTAGTTTTACAGCATAGGAGCCTTGAAGCAACATGCATGAAAGCAATTTGTGTAAATCAATTGTTAGCTTTCTTGAATGAATGTATGACGGTGAGGAAAATGACTGCAATATAATAACAGAAATATCTATAAAAGAGAGTAACACTCCATTTGGAACCGAACTACATCCAATTTATACTATTTTCAATCTACGAAAACAATATGACAGAATAAATGAACTATAGTGACAAGATTTTTGAAGATGGTACATTTTACTGTAAAGTCCTGTCAACAGTATATATATATATATATATATATATATATATATATATATATATATATATATATATATATATATATATATATATATATATATATATATATATATATATATATATATATATATATATATATATATATATATATATATATATATATATATATATATATATATATATATATATATATATATATATATATATATATATATATATATATATATATATATATATATATATATATATATATATATATATATATATATATATATATAATATATATATATATATATATATATATATATATATATATATATATATATATATATATATATATATATATATATATATATATATATATATGTACATTGCTATATATATATATATATATATATATATATATATATATATATATATATATATATATATATATATATATATATATATATATATATATATATATATATATATATATATATATATATATATATATATATATATATATATATATATATTTTATATATATATATATATATATATATATATATATATATATATATATATATATATATATATATATATATATATATATATATATATATATATATATATATATATATATATATATATATATATATATATATATATATATATATATATATATACTGTATCTACATGTAAGGGGTCAAACTGAGAATCTACAGGGTGAACAAAATTTGTTGTCTATCTCAGTATTGCCAAGAAAAAATAAAGTTTTTCAGATCTTCATTTACTATAAGATTGGTTTATCTGTGAGAGCATGAAACATCATAACTCTGCAATGTAGAACAACGCATATAATTTTTCAAATGTTATCAGTTCTGATTGTGAGAACAAGACTTGAAAACAAGAACATCAAAACAGTGTATAGTACTGTAGCTTGTTCCTCGCTCAGAAAAAAAGAAAAAACCTGTTACTGTACCTGTATTTCGGCATTATGCTCTATACTGGTCTGGCCATATGGATAAAGAATATGCTTCAAATCAACTCATAAAAACAGCTCCACCTATGTGCTTAACTTTTCAACATGCGAGAATTTTAATAAAATTGTTTTTGGAACGAAAAACGTTTTATTGTAATTTACACTAGTCATTCATTTCATAAACTTTCTATATCAAGGCGTGGTATAAGGTAAATATGATCCGGCATTGCAAACTTATGTTCAAAACCAATATCAGTTTTATATTATGGTTTTTGTGTTTTCTCTGTGATCCAAAAATAAATTGGCACATCTTTGACAAAATAAGTTGCGAAAAAGTAGCAAATAATTAACATTCATTAACAGTACCACGATACAATATTAAGGGTCATACTCTTTTGTAACTGTGCAGCCTGCATTGTGTCTGCATGGTATTTTCGGAAAGTGACACAGAAAAAGTTTTGTTTTTGATATCAAAGATGACTTAATAATTTTCACATAGCTCTGAACTTCGATCAGTTTTTGTCTGCTGAAGGCTCTGTTATGTAATAATTGATGTGGTCAACTGCCGGTAGGCGCCTATGTCGCAAATTATTTTGTGGGGTGACTCAATAGTACTGGGTCTAGTTTAACTTCTATGCAGGTACTATTCAAATCTTGGTCTGACTGAGCAAGGCAATCAATGGAATAGGGCTCTATATGGTATTTGAAACATGGCCTCATAATCTAGGCCTTATGTTTCTCTCAACTTTATATGCCTACTCTGTACTCATCATGAAAATTGACTTTTTTACATAACAATTCTGTCTGACTTCGCTAAGGTGGGTAACAAATTCGGGTCATAATACAGTGATAGGCCCTAGTACTATCCCCACCCCCTCCTAGGCCTATTAATAGGCCTAGCTTAGTCACAACTGCCGAAGTGCCAATGCAAGGGCTTAAATATTGGGTGCATAAACAGATCGTTCTTGGCATTTGGTAGACCTAAACCTAGTATAGCATATCCAAAATTGTGGATAAAAGTAACAAGAATATCATTTGTTTAAATCCGTAGGCTCTGTCAATAATTATCCTACCAAATTTATTTCATTTAGCATAAATCCGTCCTGTGTCAATGCATTGCCATAATAACAATCTAGTGTTACAGAAAAGATACACCTTCATGTTAGGAAGGAATAAGGGGTCTAAAAAGTAAGAATTTGGAATGGCATTTTCCCTGAGCATTTTCACCAACTAAAAGTCTTTGAAGATGGATTAAATTTAAAGACACTAATAATTCACTTTACAAAAGCATATTGAGCCTAATAAAAAGTTGCCTACTATGAAGAAAAGTGACCTTTACAGATAGGAATAACAATTGATGAATCTTACCTTTTCAAATATCTTCACAAAATGAGCCACGTAAAATCTTTACTTTGAGAAGTTTACCGAGACTGAAAATGCTTGGATTCCGATTTAATCCAAAATATATTAACTTGTACGTCATCTAATCATCTCCTATAGTGACGAACAATGAAACTGCATAAGTTAGAGCAATTTGAATTATCCGGATTCATTCGGGAGTGATCGTTTTACAAACCCTGAAACGCTCCAATTCGAACTTCCGGGTCAAGTCCTCAAAAATTGTTAATATCGGAGTAACGGTCATATAGCAAGGTCATGTTCCCAACTGATTTGGCATTGTTGTAAAAACGATAGGTAAATTGGTAAAAGCAAACTGTTACACAATGGTGAGTAGCTGACGAACCTTTCAATCAGTTTTAAACGCCTGACCCTATATCTGTATATATCGGGTTCAAGTTACTTCATATAGAACATTACCCATAAAAATATAATTTTTAACCGTGTTATTGGGAGAAGAATCAAAGTGAAAATATTTGGGAGCACAAACAGTGCAGCTATAACTGACAGGGCCTAATTTACCTGATTTGAATCACTGGAATAGCCAGGTGAAATTGAGGAAATACATTGATAAATCTCAGTGACAACTTATGCACTGTGTTCGAAAAGAGGGGACCATGCTTTCCTGTTTCTGCTGACAATGTATAATTGTTCATGTACTTTACAGGTATATCACTAGAAAGAAAAATGAAATTATAACAACTCATTAAAAATGTTAAAAAAATCTTGTTGGTAAAGTATCACTGTGTTCGAAAAGGGTCAACCATGGTTCCATGTTTCTGCTATACACTGCATGCCTATCCATCGTATGGCACAGGTGCAACTCAAGGTGAGGGATAAGTACTTCAAGCCTTTGTTTCCTGGTAGTAACTAATTGTTTCAAGTTGAGACTTTAGTTCATGTTTCTCTATGCCTCTCGGTGAAACGGCCAAAATTGTGCTCATGTTGGATTCATCTTCAACTAGCATCATAAATGCTGTGACAACTTTCTCCATACTGTAAGCATGTAAGTAAAGACAAGTAAAAGGAATCAATTTCTCTCATTCATTGGCCAACTTTTTTCTTGAGAAGTATGCAGGATGGGGGCTTAACCAAAACCCATGAGGGCCATTGAAACAAAAATTGGTAAAAAAAAATTAAGTTTTGAAGACCATAAAAAGTCAATAGGCATATAAGTTCCCGCATTATCACTTAAATTTTACATTAAGCACATTTTATTCTCCCCAAACCTTTTCTTTTGTTTCTTTTCAAACAAATTTAAAAAAAGAAAGTACCTAGAAATATATGTGCTTAATTTTAATGTGCTTTATGTTGTGGTTAGAGTTAGGAGTAACCCTAACCATACACTTTTTTTCAAAACATTTTTTAGGGCCCTAATGTGCTTTCGTACATTCATCCATTAAAACAGTACCTTTTTCATGGAACCACAAATACAACTTCGTTTGAGCGATTAATTCATATGGACATGTAGAATGGTACAGGCAAAATAAGCTAACTTGCTTTAAATTAAATTAACCAGAACCAAAAGTGTATGTGGTTTCGATGCAATTTTTCATGCTGATTAATTTTGTATTAACTGCTGTCATTGCATATCATAAAATATTTGATAGGACATAAATTTGGTGTACCGTTCTTGAGATACCGTGTTTACATGCTCTTTTCAGCAAAATTATATTTAGTCCCGCCCTCTACACTCTTAAAAGGAATGGTCAGATTTGACCATTACATGGTCAACTGTGCACCGTATTAATGTTGGTCAAAATTAAACGACCTTAACGTGGTCAAAATTAACCATAATATGATAATCATGGCCAAATTTTACCATATTGTGGTCAAATTTGTTGTTTAATTTGACCAAAGATGGTTCGGTGCAGAGTTGACTATGTTGTGGTCAAAATTTGACCATTCCTTGTTTAGAGTGTAAGCATATTGATTCAATTCAATGTTTTTGAAAATGAACACATACAAAGTAGCTAAAATTATGATTATACTAAATATGAAACAAAGAGACATGCACTTGATTTTGACATTAAGATTTTTACGTCAAGCCTTGCCTCATTAACAGAGGCGACGGAAGATGTTTAAAAGTGGTGTATCTAAGAGACACTTTCCAACTATCGTATTTTTAAAGCATGTAGCACAGCAATATAACTTAATATGGTTAACCCTCCTCCCCCACCCCCTCCCCCACGAAAAATGTATTAACTTGTATAGGTTCAAACATCACTGGTGACCCATTTTCCCTTCTTTTTTAATTTGCAGCTTCAAAAATTTAAGATATTAAGGTTCAAAATTCGGTAAAATATAATGATTTTATTGAAATGTACAATAATTGCTGAATTGGAAAATGTATAGATAAGTCTTGAAATCGAAGGATTTAGACTTATAGATCATGATTAGCCATTGTATGGTTCATAAATCGGAATACTTAATGTCTAAAATAATGTGAAAAGTAAAAGGGTCCTTGCTACTAAGAATAATCTGTGTAGCTACTGTTATTGTAAATTAGACCAGATGGCCCAAAATCACACCGTATTCAGAAAATCATGGCAAGTGTCCCATTGTATGTTTTTTCTAGAACCCAATTTAAAGGCGCTCCGCGAGCCAAAGTTGGGGTCATTTGCTTGATGTGTGTTACTTTTTTCAATCTGTCAAAGAAAAGATCAATTATAAAAAAGTAATAAGAGGACTTAAATCTATTTTAATATATTGAATAGCTCTTTTTTATTTTTTTATTTTTATCTCTGTCAGTCTGAAAAGAGGCACCTTTTAAACTTTACAAAGAATATGAAAGGGAACGTAATTTTATGTCATTACAATGGCCCGGGTGTAAATAAAAGGTTTTGCCCTGCATGGCCAATTTTAAAGATGCCCCACTAATCAAATTTGGGGTTGCTCGCATACTCTGAAAAGGCCCTATTTGAAAGAGTTTGTACAAAATATAAGCTAGGGAAACAAAGGTAGGAAGAAGCAAAGGCTTTTTAAGTATGAATAGGTCCAATATGTATAGGGCTGTTGGGCCCCAACTTTGTTCTAGGGAAATATTCAGAATAGTGTATGCACGAAGCATGTAAAACTTCATACTTTTAGTCTTTTCAGGGCAATATTTGTATTACTTTTTTTAATTAAAAATTATATATATATATATATATATATATATATATATATATATATATATATATATATATATATATGAAGAAAAAGGTTTTATTGTTTGGAAGGTTTGTTCCTTCTCTAAAATAGCACTTGTCCTCTTTGAAAGGGCATTTTTTCTTCTGAAAAAGGAAATTATTCCCTCAAAAAGAGCACTTTCCTCTCTAAAAAGGGCACTTTTTAAACTTTTAGAAAAAGTGGGGAACACGTGCACGCGCTTCCGCCGCCTATGCTCATTAATATGCATGCCATCACCACCAAAACAAATACGGCACATTTGCACGCCATGGCTTATCTGTGTAACATATATGACATGAATCCAGTGTATCGTTCTTGAGATATCGTTTTTACAAGCTCTTTTCAGCAAAATTATATCAATCCCCGCCTGCTATGCATATCTATGATATCTAACGTTTTTATACAATGAACACATACACACTAGCTAGCAGCATAATTATGTTAAATATGAAACAAAACAGACATGTGATTGTAAAAATATGAGCATTTCAAGATTTTTACATTAAGCTCCACCTACTAATTAATACGCATGGCATCACCACAAAAAACAAAGCAATAGGGCACATCTATAGACCATGGGCTATTTGTGTACCACATGTGACACAAATCTATTCTACCATTCTTGAAATACCGTGTTTACAAGTTCTTTCAGTAAAATCATATAAAGCCCCGCCCACTATGCATATTAATGACATTCATTAATGTTTTTATACCATAAACATGTGCACATTAGCTAACATCATAACTATACCACATATGTAACAAAACAGATACGCGTTTGTTAAAATATAAGCATTTCAAGATTTTTACATTAAGCCCCGCTTACTTATAATTATGTATTACATACCCCACCAAAACAATAGGGCACATTTACAGACCATGGGCTATCTGTGTACCACATATAACATGAATCCAGTGTATCATTCTTGAGATATCGTGCTTACAATATTTATGTCAGACACACATACAGACATACACACACAAACCCACCCATATACGTTTAGATCTTACAAGTGTTAGCGTATCCATAATCTTATATAGCCGGTGACCAGTCATCCATTCATGGATAGACCCTACAATTGACGACTTGGGCGTAATCCTATATAACTGGTGATCATTCAATGTACAACACACACATGGGATGGCGGTATTAGGAAATTAGGTTACACACGTATTTTTAACTTATCCTATCTAACAGGTGACATATGCCGAAATGCAAAAATACTGAACTAGAGTAGTGTTTTAGTTATGATAGTTTTGAAAACAAGCATTTTTAGAACTAAAAACAACCGAGGACGTCATCAGTTGTGTGTGTGTGTCATCGCTTTGAAGGTGTGTAAACATACGAATGTCATCAGTTGGTGGGTCTAAACATGTTCACATGATTTCACATGATTTAAGAAAGAAATTAAAAGAATTACATAAGGATTTGTAGCTATCTACCCAGTCATACATCACAAAATTTGCATGATTGAAAAACTTTGATCAACCACAATACAAGTGGCGGATCTATGGGGCGGAGCCATGGCTTCCTGAGATTTTTTCAATAATACTTTTTTACCATGAGATAATTCTTAAGTTACGGTATATAAAATATTATGACAACGGGATAAGCTGTATAACGTTATAAAGTAATCAATTTTTACATGTTGACAAGAAATTACTTAATTGATTAATTTTCGGGAAATTGCTTTTATTATTCAATAATCTTGTTCGATTTATGGGATATTTTCCTCACTTTTCAGAGACGTTTCTTCAATTTTCGGGAAGTTTCTCTTTCAATTTTAGCAAAAATGTTTTATTATATTTGACCTAACTTCTTCACTTTTCGGAAAATTTCTTTCATTTTGTTGGTCATTTCCTTTTCTTTGGGGATTTTATTCCCTCAATTTTCAGGAAAGTTTTTTGATTTTCGGGAAGTTTCCCTTTCAATTTTAACAAAACTGTTTTAAATATGATTTACCTAATCTCCTTCACTTTTTGGAAAATTTCCTACATTTTCGGAAAATTGTTTTAATTTTTGGGCAATTTTCTTCAATTTTCAGGAAATGTTTTCCTTTTTAAGGAAAATTCCTTTTCTTTTAGGATTTTTTCCCCTCCATTGTCAGGAAAGTTGATTTATTTTTCGGGAAGTTTCTCCTTCAATTTTAGCAAAAGTTTTCCCAATATCCCTCACTTTTTGGGGAATTTACTTCTTTTCAGGGAAATGTTCTTCGATTTTTGTGAATTGCTTTTAATTTTGGGGAAATTGTTCTTCATTTTTGGGCAATTTTTTTTACTTTCCTTTTCTTTCGGGATTTTTTTTCAATATTTGGAAGTTTCTGCTTCAATTTGATCAAACTATTTTCAATGATTTTGCCTAATCCTTCAACTTTTCGGAAAATTTGATAGGTCTGTATCATCAGATGATTAGTTTGTATCATAAGATGATGGGTCTGTATCATAGGATGATAGGTCTGTATCATAAGATGACGGGGCTTTATCATCAGATGATGAGACTGTATCTTCGGATGATAAGTCTGTATTATAAGATGAGGAGTTTGTATCTTAAGATGATGGTTGTGTATCAAAAGATAATGAATCGGTATTATAAGATAATGGGTCTGTATCATCAGATGATGGGTCTGTATCATAAAATGATGGGTCTGTATTATCAGATGATCGGTCTGTATCATAAGATATTGGGTCTGTATGTTAAGATGATGGGTCTGTATCAGAAGATGATGAATCTGTATCATAAGATGATGAATATGTATTATAAGATGATGGGTCTGTATCATCAGATGATGAGTCTATTATGGGATGGGTCTGTATCATACGATGATACGTTGTATCATAAGATGATGGGTCTGTATCATCAGATGATGAGTCTGTATCATAAGATGATGGGTCTGTATCAAAGGATGATAGGTCTGTACCATAAGATGATAGATCTGTATCATCAGATCATAGGTCTGTATCATAGGAGGATGGGCCTATATCTTATGATGATGGGTCTGTATCTTAAGATGACGGGGCTTTATCATCAGATTATGAGACTGTATTATAAGATGATGAGTCTGTATCATAAGATGATGGGTCTGTAGAATAAGATGATAAGTTTGTATCATCAAATAATCGGTCTGTATCATAGGATGATGAGTCTGTATCATAAGATGATGGATCTGTATCATAAGATGTTGAGTCTGTATCATCCGATGATGAGTTGGTATTATCAGCTGATGAGTTTGTATCATAAGATGATGGGTCTGTATCATCAAATGATGGGTGTATAGCATAAGATGATGAATATGAATGTATTATAAGATTATCGGTATGTATCAGAATATTATGATTCTGTAAAAGAAGATGCTTCCATGCAGATCAAAAAGTTTAAATCGCAGGGTTACTGTCCTGTAAATCATTCAATTAACGTTATAGCTGAATTTCTTCAAGTTAATGTTGCAGAAGGTTAAAAGACAACAAATTCACATAAAACTTGCAAAGGAATCATCTATTGGGATATTCTTCGGAATAAATTAGGCTTTTCCTTATTTTCGTGTTCAAGTCGAACAATATATCTTTCAATTTTGTGTTGCCTTAATGGCATATTGACATGTGGGTAGAGGTTTTTATTCACCAGAAAGACTTTGAAAAGGATTTGATGCCTGGTGCCGGGATTTGATGCCTGGTGCCGGGGTTTAATGTCTGGTGCCGGGGAAAGAAAAGGGTAACTTAATCTCATGGTTGTACTAAAAATATAAATTCCTGTATTCATATTTCAATAGTATAGACATAACTATATATCGGACAAATGAATATGTTTTCCCGTACAAACGTTTAGGGGCCAAGTGGGAGTGGGGAAGGGTAAGGGAGAGGGGGGGTGGGTAGTGGAGGCGATCTCGTTTGGGAAATTACGTATCGCTGCCACTTCCTGCCCATAGAACTTAAACATATCCCTATACTTCTTTAACTGAATCACGACTTACGGGACGTAGTTAAGTAGGCTGAGTAACTGTTTCTCATCATCTCGAGCGGAAGCCTTGTAGTCGGTATATAGCTCGGTGTCGACGCCCATGGGCACAACGTATTCATCCGAATATTGTTATGGACACAGTCGGGAAAGTACGCCTTGAAATAGAAATGTTGTATTTCTAGCATCAGCTATTATAGAACGAAAAACTTTAATGCAGTTTATTGTATATGCCAATAAGTGGCCAAATTTTAATGCATCTGGATCTTCTCGACACACACATACCACACACACCAGCAATTTCCACAAAGTAAAAAAAAAAAAAAAGAATCAGAGTAGGGCCTAAAGCCAAACATTTTATCATGCTTGATAATAATAATTTTGGCACGAATTGAAATGTTTTCGGAACAAAATTGAAGATTTTCGTCAAAAAATTCAACATGATACAGTCAGAAATTTAGGCCTGTTTTGGCACATTGAGAGAAGTTCCTCCGTTGAACAGTGGAATGCGCCACTGCATGGACCATGAGCCTGCACAACTTATACGAGTAGTCAGGTAGTCAAATAGTGTCTGTCTTCAGAGGGTTAGTAGGCCTAACAATTTGCCACAAACCCCTAACCCACTGTTTACTACAGAACCCACTGATGGTTTAATTTTCTATGCAAAATCTGCGTATTTTGAAATATTCCTCTAATCGTATAGAATTTGGCTTAATAGATTCCTATAGTCTTATCATCTCTGGAAATGAAGAAAAGGGGTGAGGGGGTTAGTAAGAACAATAGTGTTTTTAAAAAGATTAAAACATTTTTTAAATTGTGAAATATTATTATAATATCATATTGTGTGGGTCTCAAAAAATGTTTTTATAACATTACTAGTCTTTTAAAACATTAAAATGATATAATAAAAACATTTTCTGTTTAATATTATATGAAAATGCTATATAATGTTTTTTCGACAACACATTTTGATATTATCAAAATATGATAGCACAAAATGTTACAAAAACGTGTTGTGTTTACTGAGGGACACTCTATCGCCTGATCATCTCGATCTCTGTGGAATGCAAATACAACGAAAGACACAATTACAATGACAGGGTGCTTGCTACCTGCGTAAATCAAGGATAGCAAATGCCATCCTACTTATTATACACATCCCTCAGTACGGTTAACATTGGGATTGCCGTACGGCCATTATAATGGCACCCATGCAACGCTTAAGTGCACTTGTGCACTTGTCGAGGCACTTGTACACTGGTGAGTCTACCCAACCCAGATCTGTTGGTAAGTTTAATAACTGCAACAGCACAGTCAGTGGACATGCCAATACAAACTAGAAATGCCTAAACTATAGGTGACAATACAATAGCCTCCGTGGAAAGGTACTCACGAGAACCACCTATCGGAAACCACGTTTTTTGCAGAGGTTCTCCAAAATCCACTTTTAAACCTCTCCAACTCAGATTCCTTGTTATTGACAATATGCTTATTATCAATATTTACCATTATATATAGTGGGCGCCTTCACTGAGGGCTGACACAGACACATCATTGCTCCTCAATTTAATTGTTGTGTCGCTGCGCCATGAGCATCACTTTTGATGGATACTGGCGCATAACAAGTATTTATTATTATTATTATGAATGACGATACGAAAAAAAGTATATATAGGGAGCCTATAGAGAAGTTTTGACAAGTTTTGGAGAAGAACTATTATCACCCTTACAGGTGAACGAGCTTCACTGGTTACCAGTCTCCCAGATAATTAATTTCAAGATTTTTCTGCATCTGTCCATGTGTATTTAAAACTCTGATGGACAAGTCACCATCTTACATAAGCAACCGCCTCTAAATATATACACCAGCTCAATGTCTCCATACGTCTTCAAGCTTTTACTTGCTGTTCCTCGAACATTATCACAGACAGGAGATCGTGCCTTTTCTAATTCTGCTCCCAATTTATGGAACAGTCTCCTTTTAGCGTTAAGCAGTTAAGAGTGATCTTTCTACAGTTTCCTTTAAGAAAATTCTCAAAACTCACTTGGATACCTTTTAGCTGTATTTTATTGTGAACTTTTAGGTTTAGAGTTAGGCTTCTTAACATCCCTGTTTGTTTGGAAATATATCACTTTCCACACGAAAAAGTCACTAACTTTCTCAAAAATCTTTCAAAAGAGAGCAGTTTTCATGTTCCGATGTGCTCTTAACGAATCCAAGTTGCCAATGAATGAGAAGAACTTTCGGGTTCATATAATAATTTTGGTCGTTTCATCTGCAGATTGCGCGATTATATTTTATACTTAAACAATTGAAGAAAACGACTGATCTCCGTGTAGTCTTATGAATATTCCTGTTTTGTGGAAAGATCAGGCGGTTATCCAGATTCCGGATAGGAAAGATGTACAACAGCTCGCTCCTGCAGTCACCCGCTTGTTTCCGCTCGATTTCGATCTATCTGAATAAGTTTTTTTCCTTCTGTGACAGTCTAAAGGAAAGTAGTAACAATTCTTTAAATAACAAAAATTATAATTATAAACTCTAAAATTCTAATAATTCTAATATTCTAAATAATCTTCGCGTGCGATGAGATTTTCCATGCATTTGAGCAGTCGAGGCTACTGACGTTAAGTTTCGCGAGTTGGCCCTCCGCGGGGGCTATACCGTATTGCAGGTATCCAATAAATTAACCATTAATCAGGAATTACCATACTTTTGGTGAATCCAAGGACACCCATCTTAGTGGCGGCATAAACAGGCGGTGCACAGTGAGGGGCAAGTGCTAGAATGAAACAATAAATGGGTTTTACGTTATTGGTCAGGACTCAGTTGATCACAAACTGTTATAACTTAGCAAGGACTATACTTATAAACAAATTACCGGTTTTATGCTAATTTCTTTAGTGCTGACCCGTATACGGTCAACAATTGAGATTACGGTTTTCTCACCTCTTTACTGGAGCTATCAGAGGATTTATCTGACAGTTGTGAGGGTTTATTTACTGATGAGAAGTGCTATGAGTCTTTTGGTAAGAACAAATCCTGGTAATGATGAAGGACATAATCAAATTACCGTTTTTATATTTCAATCTCTTCAGTGCTGGTCATACGGTCAACAATTGGTATAAGGATTTTCTCACCTCTTTACTGGAGTTATCAGAGGATTTATCTGACAGTTGAGAGAGTGTTCTTACTAATAAGGAGTGCTATGAGTCTTTTGGTAAGAACAAATATCCTGGTAATGATGAACGACGTAATCAATTTACAGATTTTATGCTAATCTCTTCAGTGCTGACCCTACGGTCAACAATTAGGATAACGGTTTCCTCACCTATTTACTGGAGTTATCAGAGGATTTATCTGACAGTTGTGAGAGTTTTCTTACAAATGAGGAGTGCCATCTAATCTTTCGGTAAGAACACATCTTCTAGTAATGATGAACGACATTCACAGCTTTGCAATTTCAATTGATTTCTTGAAGGCTTTTGATTTCTTAGATCATAATTTTCTCTTTAAGGTTCTGCAAGTTTTAAAGTTTGGTCAGTCACTCATTCGTTGGATTAAAACTTTTCATAACAAAGGGGAGTGTTGTGTCATGAATGGTGGACTAAGTACCGGCTATTTTCCTTTAGAGAAAGGTGTAAGACAGCGGACCTTCTTTCCTCCAATCTTTTCATTTTGCGGATCAATACCATTGACCCCAACAAATTCCAACAGAATGTCTGTCAACGGTTTGGGACCTACTAGATGTTGTGAGTAACAATATTTTTAGTTCAACTCCATGGTTTAAGGGTGAAGCAACTCATTTATGCAGAAAGAAATATGACCTGACCCCCAAAAGTGGGTTTAAAACTGGGTCACATCCAACATGGCTGCCACAGACGTTGACCCAGGACTCTAGAATTAGGGCAAACGGCTGTAATTTCCTTGAAATTTGGGACAGAACAATCGTTTTTGTTTTTACTCCATGCTTTTAAGGGTAAAAGAATTCGTTGCTTCCAATAGAATTATAACCTAGCCTTTCAAATCGTAAATCAAAGATGACGGCCAGTATATGGCTGCCAGCAATAAAAAATAAAGGCACCAGTCCCGCACCAGTGCGGTACCAATAACTGTTTGCTTCTTATGATTGCCATCATTTGCCATGAATATGCTGAAGAGAGATAATTGCAACAACTCTGATTAGTTTCTTCAAGAGTAAACTTTATTTACATGGCTCATATAAATACCCATTTAGACATGTTAATGTTTGGCAAAACAGATGTGCTGAATGTCCTTTAGGTGGTCCAAATAATATGGAACAGCTGGATTTGTTAACCATGCTTTTATTGTTTTCATGGTCTGTGTGTGGTATTGTGTCCAACTCTCTTGGCAGAGTGGTCCCCTGGTTGTCTTATATACCTTCTCTCTTATTGGGGCGTTCGTTGTTCAACGAGGGGGACAGCAGCTTGTTGCTTCTTCTTGAACAGGTCACTTCAGTCAGATCGGGGACCATTTCAAAGATTGTCGCATACTCTCCGATGGAACCCCACCCTCTTCTGTTCACATCGGAATTGGAGTCATCTTGCTTGCCCTGAGCTACATAGTTTGTGATTTCCATAATGCGATTCGTCATCTTCTCAGATTCAAGACCAGTTTTGCATGCGCTGCAGAGGCAAATTTGAAATGACTCAGCCGTTCATATGAATTTGAGAGGCCTGAACACCTGCATGAGCAGATGAGCAGCAGCAGTGTGTAGTCTTCTGCTGAGTGCCGAGCCACATGGGTGCTTGTGATAATGAGGGATGATGCTGCTGCTAAAAGCTATGGACTCTGATCCAACATCTTTCTCCTTTCCTTACGCAGGCCGTATAAGGATATAAATAGCGACATAAGGCGGGTCTGAGATTTTGAGCTGTCAGACAGCCGTCAAACTCTTTTTATTTTAATCCCA
>JAIGNY010000918.1:0-67500 GCA_020152595.1 Chiridota heheva
AAAGGGTAAAACTCAGAATTAAATGGAAAAACTCATCTGTCACATTTTTGTGTTTCTATTCTGTCTATATAACCTTAAGTTAATATTCGTATGTACAAACAATATTTCTTATCGTATTTGAAATTTTAACAGCTTCTGTGAAAGTTTTTAGTAGTCCTGGTTATGAAAGGTCCTTTATTGGGTAAAATATGCAATTAAAACCTCATTTGCACAAAGTTTATTCTCACGTGAGAATTTGATACCATTACACAGTTTCAAATATGAGTGTTGTTGTTCTGTTTATGTATATAAAGATATATATATATATATATATATATATATATATATATATATATATATATATATATATATATATGTAGATGGATAGATGGATAAATAGATAATAGATAGATATATAAATATATAAATAGATAGATAGATAGATAGATAGATAGATAGATAGATAGATATATAGATAGATAGATAGATAGATAGATAAATAGATATATATATATATATATAGATAGATAGATAGATAGATAGATAGATAGATAGATAGATAGATAGATAGATAGATAGATAGATAGATAGATAGATAGATAGATAGATAGATAGATAGATAGATAGATAGATATGTGTGTGTGCGTGTGTGTGTGTAAAGACATATCGTACATGATAGGGATCATTTTGGATGCCGTCGCTTAACGACACGTTCGACGGGACGCTGAAACACCCATTTACCTGTATTGTTGCAGGTCCGACGGGATATGGAAATACCCGTTTAGTGAGAGCGCTGCTTGAACAACGCGACGCATACATTGATCATCCACTCGAACGCATCTGTTGGTTCTATGCCGAAAACCGACCCGATAATGAAGCGATGAAGTGAGTTTTACCTCACGTGGAGTTTATTAAAGGCCTACTCACCAAAGACGATCTGAAACGTTTGGATCCGGAACGCATTAATATCATTGTCATTGACGATCTCATGAGTAAACTAAATCCTATTGTAACGACACTGTTTACCAAAGGCAGTCATCACCGAAACATATCAGTGTTGCTTCTTGTACAAAATTTGTTTTTTAAAGGCGGACGTACCCTCAGTCTCAGCACCCACTATTTAGTCAACTTCAAACATCCGCTCGGTGCTTCTTCTATCGATTATTTGGCTCGTCAAATGTCTCCTGGACGGGTGCGTTACGTCTGCGACGCCTACACCGACGCCACACGAGAGCCGCATGGTTACCTGTTCATCGATTTTACCCCTGCGATGCCCGATCGGTATCGTCTGCAGACCGGTCTGTTCGATCGACTCTTTTTGTGTATACCAAGATAAATAAATGGACAACATTATCGTCTAACGAGTTTATTTGACGTTGTGACGTGGTCCCGCAAAGTGACGATAAAAACTGAGCTGTGTTTGGCTTGTAACTTTGACTTTTAGATAATTGTTGGAGTTGCAGTATCTATGTCACTGTACATTTTATTTATTTCTTGCTGATGAGGTTTCTAACATGGAAAAATTCGATAAAGTGTTAATGTGGCTCGTCCTCTCTATTTGAGCGTTTCACCCAATGTTACATGCATGGATGTGTAAAGACCCTTATAGAATACATTTACCAAAGTGGGGTAATGTCATTTATCATGGAGAAGTGGAGGGGTCAAGAACCCTATCTCAAAACGATCGCTAAAGGTACATCAATACAACGTCTTTACGTATTGAACAACGCAAATAAAAAATAAACATTTATTACATTGCCTATGTGGATGTGCCCTAAACGTATTAGAAGGCAAGGTGAAGTTGAGCCTGTCAGCGAAGAAAGCCTTTGCGAGACATCAACTAAAGTTACATGTTTTAGCAAACAACCCGCAAAAGTACAAACGACACGTGTTACGTCAACGTGGTGCAGGCAAAAAAAAAAAAACATCGTTGCCCAGATTCATAGATAGCTTCCGAGTTTGTTGCCTGCCGTGATTCCTCTCCTGTTGTAATCATGATGAAGATGATGGTTGTCAACCCGGCCGCGTTAAGGCGCCAAACGCAGCTGTTTGAAACGCCGGAAAAGACCAAAGTGATGGTTTGGGATGACAAGATGCGAGAGATTCTGGAAGGACGAGATATTACATACGAGGAAAAAGTCAAGTTGTACGAAGATGCTTTTGTACTGTACCCAAGATACCGACTGAAAACGCTGGGCCCGCCGAAACCACCCCCACCGCCGACACAACCGCCAATCTCCGAGAGACAATTCATCGAAGACGTCATCATCAGCGTGCCCAAAGCGTTACGAGCAAAAGCAGTTGACCAAGACGGGGCTACGCGAGATGACATGGAGTCCTAAAGGCGAACTGACTGTTGACTGAAAAGTCGTTCTTGGAACCCACGTTGTGCATCTAATCAATGACGCAATCCGTTCCCGAAAATCATTCACCCCGCAAGGACGCAACACATTTGTGGAAGGCTTGTCGCGCGTCAATTTCCCTCAATAGTTAATCGGGAATCGTGACGTGTGGAATCAACTTTAACGTTTTCTACGTACAGGAAAAATAGACGATGGCCACCCAGTAGAACGAGAGCACATCCTACCCGTAGCATTGCGCATGGAGTCTTGGGAAGACAACAACGATCAAACGTTGGAACCAAGAATATCGTTTATAACACGTACTCGACGCAGAGTTCGTTATAAACAAAAAGACTGGTGGATGCTGTACCCTTAGAGCTAATCAAATTCAATCACTCCCATCTTTTCTATTTAGTAATGAAGTAGCCGTCATGGCAAACATATCAGCACCTTCAACGACTTTAAGCAATTTTCAACAATACATTACATACATCAGCACGTCTTGTAGAGATCGTGTGATTCATCGTGACGATGACGGAAAAAGAGAAAGTGGAAAGAACCCTTCGAGACATCTACTATGATCCACCACATCCCGCTGGTTTCGCCGGAGTCGACAAGTTACACGCAATGGTCAATAAACAGTTCCCGAGTCTAACGAAGACCTCGGTTTGATCTTGGCTTGAGAATCAAGATACGTACACGTTACATAAACCCTCACGGAGCAGATACCACTGAAATTGCGTTATCGTGAACAGCATCAACGAGCAATGGCAAGCCGATGTTATCAATCTTAGTGCTTACTCTCGATATAACAAAGGAGCCAAATACTTGTTCACGTGCATCTATGTGTTTTCTAAATATGCTTGGGCCATACCTTTGAAAAACAAAACGGAAACGTCGCTCCTTGTTGCGTTAAATAAGTGTTCAAAGAGGCTGGACGTTACCGCTGAAGCTGCAGACAAACAAAGGAACGGAATTTCACAACCGCCAGGTGAGAGCATTTTCGAAAGCGTTTTCGACGGAGAACGAGACCAAAGCAAGTGTCATAAAAAGGTTTAATCGTACGTTAAACTCAAGAATGTGGCGTTATTTTACGGCCAATGACACGTACAATTACCTGGACGTCTTGTCGGATCTGATGGCGGCATACAACGCCGCGCGCCATCGAATATCGGACAAGCACCTGAAGACATGAGCTGGACCAACGAGTTAGACGTGTGGCAAACATTGTACGGAGATGCAAAGTCAAGCCTACATCGACTATACGCGTCGGAGATGTCGTTCAGCTCAGTATAGTGACGCGCTAATTTCGAAAAGGTTACTTACCCCCAATGGACGGAAGAAGTGTTTGTGATCGACAAAGCGATCCAGCGACAACCCATCGTGTATATGGTGAAAGACCTTGACGGAGAACCGGTGAAAGGCACGTTTCACCGTGAGGAATTGCGACGGATTGGTAAACAGGAAGCCAATGCCCTCTACAAAATCGAAAAGATCGTGCAAACCCGCAAACCCAAGGATAGGAAGCGGGAGTATTAGGTCAAATGGTACGGTTATCCCAGCAAATTTAAAGTTGGGTCGATGATGTGGATAAATTCTAATATGTGACAGTCAAAACCTTCATTAACGTAAACTTCATCGTCATGGCCAAATTAATTTACATAACGCTACTCAGCAAAGGGTCCATGGACGTGTTTCCTGGCAACACGGTTACCGAGTACAAGAACAAACTCCCGAGACCTTTGCAATTGGATGGCGAATGGGAAGTCGAAATTTGTTGAGTGCCAGTGCCCGTACTCGTGGTTCCAAATCTGCACGAAACCGGCAAGTTTTACTTCAAGGAATTAGCGACGCACTTAAATTAGAATCCTGTAGTTTTCCATCCGGTAAAGTCGTTTTTTAATAAACAGGCAATCTTTGACAGAATATATTTACCAACAACTTTAAATCGAATAGACGTCTTGCGTTACGACGGTGTGAATGGCAACGGTCAACTGAAACTACGCGCCTGTCCTAATTGTGAAGTAAAACTGAAAGGCAAGATCACGCAAACACTTGGTGTGTCGGACCCACATGTACTGACGAGCAAATGGGAATACGGACGTTATCCATGGCTGAAGCAGACCCAAATATTTGTGTACACAGACATCATCACATCCCATCCGGTGGGAGATTACGAAGTACTGTTGTTGAAGAGTTTCAGCGTCACAAATCTGCCGGATTTTGGCTCGCCCGTGGACGTCGTACTTCCAATTGTCGCCTACTACCCCATCAACAAGAATTCCATCGACACGATTGAGATCGCCCTCCGCGATGGAACAGGACAAAACATTCCCTTTACGTCGGGACGTACCATCGTCACACTACATTTTCGTAAACAACGTTCCGCGTGGCTCTAACTATATAATTGTGTGGACTGCGCATCAATCCTCATTTGCACATCAAATAACATCATAGCAGGACCTTTACCCGTGTTTGCAGGACCTGGAAATCAACGAGACTACTATCTCGGAGGAATGCTTTCGGGACTGTTTAGAACAGCACTACAATTTGTAAAACGGGGTGCTGCGAGCTTGGCAAAAGAAATCGGTAAAGAAGCGTTGACCAATGGTGCAGGAATTCTGGAAGACGTGTTGGCCAGACAAAGCATAAAACAAGCTGCATCCCGTCGAGCGAAAGCAGCTGGACAACGTTTGACACGCAAAGCCATGAGTCGCGCTAAAGCGCGATTGCAACAGTTTGGTACTGGTACAAAGAACCCACTTCGTCAGCAAAAATCCAAGATAAAAAAGCCGAAGAATCCTTGGAGTGATACTCGTTTGAATAAATATTTACGTCAACGACCGTCGTTTTACGCCCAACCCCAGAAATAAGAAGGAAAACAATTGGAGTCAATACTCATTTGTCATTTGTCTACGGAACCGTCAACAAGCCCCTCGTTCACGCTCACTCTTTACCGTGCTCCAAATCCGAAATGGAATTGTTTACTGTACCGCCAACGCAGAAGGTCATCGAAGACAGCAAGTACGTCGAATACCGTCAGTTGGGAGGTTTAAACGCCACAGGACCAATTGAATTCGTCATCCCCGGAACCAGAACCAAGTACATTGACATAAACAACACCTAACTGTATCTCAAAGTCAAGATTACGAACGCAGATGGGACAAACTGCGACGCGACCGTCAGCGACGAAAAAATGGCCCCCGTCAACCAGTTGTTGCATTTGATGCTTTTCTCAAGTGGACGTATCTCCCAACGGCAACTCATCAGTAACTCCACACCCGCGTATCTAACAGAACAAAGAGGCTAAAGACACCCACCTCCCAATCGCAATTATATTTTAAGGACACCGCCGGTTACATGGATTTTCACGATTTGACGGCTGAAGTCATTCCTAATACAGGCTTGAAACATCGTTTTGACAATATCAAAGGCAGCAAAGTCTTTGAAATGATGGGTCCAATTCATGCTGACATCTTTGTCAACGTGTTATTACCCGTCGTGGAAGTACGACTGAAATCACATCGCAGCAAAGATCCGTTTTGCTTGATATCAAGAGCTGAAAATGCCAATTTTCGAGTAGATATCTTGGACGCCCTCCTGTAAATGCAAAAGGTGACGTGTAGCAGCTTCCACGTGTTAGACGACATCGCTATGCTCAACCAAGAACCAGTCAAGTACAAAATTCTACGCACCGTCCTCCGCAATATCGCCATCCCGATGGGCACCCAGAATTTGCAACGAGACAACGTTCTACCTAAACGGGTAATGCTTTGTCTGGTGGACACGTCTGCATTCAACGGTGATTACACCAAAAACCCATTTCGTTTCCAAGGATTTAACCTGAACTATCTGACCTTACACGTCGACGAGAAGCAGTATACTGCCACACCGCTCACCCCCAAAAGCAGGGTGCTGTATCGCAAACTTATAAGTGATAGATACAATTAACCGGATTTCTCGGACTGCTGACTTTTGTTTGGGCATTTGTTACTTTAAGATATTATTCTAAATATTCATTGTTTGATTATTGATGTTTTTAGCGCCATATAACCTGCGTGTTTGTTTTGTTGTTTTTTTCTGGCATATTATGTCCTGTACAGTAAACTGGATTCCTCGAACTGCTGACTTTTGTTTGAGTACTTGTTTCTTTAAAATTTCATTTTAAATTTTCATTGTTTGATTATTGTTATTTTTTAACGCGTGCTTTTTTCTTGGCTTATTATGTCCTGTACAGTACTAATATTCGGACGTCATATAGCCTGTGAGCTATTTTCTGACGAATACTGCTGTGTCAATAAATTGGAAAAAGGCAAGTTTGATGTGTCAACGTGTTTCTTATATCTTATACTTCCTTTTCTATAGTATTTTTTCCGGTTATTCCATTTCAAACGACATACCCTTTGCCCCCTCCCCTTTCCCCACTCCATACTCTTTTCTCGTTAAGAAATACACGCATAATACATTCCTCCCTGCCCTTTTTCCTTAGAAATACTATCTCAATTGGTTGTTTACATACATTGGGTCCTTACGTATGATGTAATTGAGCTTATCATCGCGCTCATACATTTTGAAGTTAGATAGCTATTATATTTTACGTTATTTTCCCCTAATTTATGCCATTTTACGTGTTTTGGAAATTTCTCCCAGTAAAACTCATTTTGTCCTCTCAAATCATGTTTCAGAAAAATTGTTTCTCAAATGATGAGTTTCAGAAGAAAAAAAGCTCTTCTCAAATCATTTACGTTTTCAAAATATCTTCGCTCAATTTTTGCTCCCTGTGCAAAGTCAATGTGATTTGAAAAAAAAATGTTTTCAAATCATACACGTTTTGAAATAAATTGTCTTAAATCATACCGTTTAAAAAAAAAACAGTCTTCCGGGAGAATCAATATCAGAAGTGGACCATATGTGGAATCTTAGCAGAATAGAATATCGATTTTTCCTGCGAATTTATTTGTTTAGTATGTACTAGAACTAATTGCTTGCATTAAGTTAATTGGTGATGCCTCTGGGATCATTTCAGGACATGCCTTAAAGTTTTAACTGTAGAAAACAGACAAACCGAAAGCAATTTGACTAAGTTGTGAGTTATATTTTTCGCCAAATGGTAAAATGGGCCTTCATTAATGTAGAATATGACAAAGATAGCCGTTCAATTTTGTGCACAGAATGCGCATTGTTTTGCTATTGGCTGTTACGTGGCTTTGTGAGCCTTCAGTGTTAATTTTGTATTATTCTATACGTATAATGATAAGGGTAAAAAGTTGTATAACAAATATAGCCGATCGATACATCATTTTGGTACATAATACATTTTCAATAATAGGTGTGTAAAAGTACTAGTGTTTTGTATGTATATTAATGGGGTAAAACTACGATAAGGACTGTTTGGGCGGTCAAGAATAGACCGATAAATGATTATGCATGGCAAAATGATAAGAAAACACATTCATAACCTATTATGTTTGCTTATTCAATAATGAATCAAAATATATCCTTTGTTTAGACGTTCCTGATGTGTTTGTTGATGTTTGTTACCAAGGCATTATGGGATAAGGGATGAAAGACTAATATTAAATAATGGTATTGATCCATTACATACGTAACAGTTTTATGTAATTCTTAACCAATCAGATTGGTCAATTAATAGTGATGTGATGACTACATATGGCAACAGTATTGAATGTCATTCAAGACTGAACATTTAAAAGCGGGCTGAAGATTTTGTTATTATTTATAAATTCGTTAACGTTCGTCAGCTACACTAACAACTACAACGTGTTACTATATATTGAGCTATATCAATCATAGCGTGACTTACCGTGCTGTAGTACTAGATCGTGTGCATACTGCGTGTTTTGATTATCATGACTCACTATAAGGAGAGAAAGAAACAGGAGAGGTCAATCGTCGTTTAGGAGAACCGCAGGGTTGGTGGAATATGAGTCTGATCCTGAGGACAATGAGTTGTTTTTGGCGTCGCCCAATTATGAGATGCAATTGCATATGGAGGAGTGGGATATCGATGAACCAAACTACGAAGAACAAATGAACATGGAAGAATAGGACGTCGATTTGCAATGTTTCCATACCATCATCGACGAACTGGTGGCTAGAGGCGAGATTGATTTTCCTCAGAAAATCGACCAATTCGTCGACAACTTGCTACAAGAATGCAATGTCGGATAACAAGCAGAAATGGGTGGCAACGTTGGAGGTCGGGAGGGGATCAGAGGAGAGCAGGACAAGTTGGAGAATATGGACGTAGAAGGCAACGAAGTTGGGGACGAGGAAGTCACTGCCAGTAGCTGCTATAACATTGCTGAGACTCGAGGACGTCATATTCCAAGGAACCATTCTGAAGCCAACGAACATGTGATATACTTTGACGAAGAGAGAATTTCCCAAGTGGTCAATAGAGAGGAAAATGTCGTCACTGCCTTACACGCCATTTTCAAAACTTTGATTGAAGGACTGGTTCAAGGCTTTGCCGCACACGATCATGTCGGTTTTAAAAATTCACGCACCGGCGTTAGACGTCCCAATTTGGATTCAACTTATGCGGAAAGACCAAATAAGTGTTCAACGCATCCTATCCGCGATCGCCCGAGTACTACAATTCAACCTCGTTTTCGTACTTGATGGTAATGTTGAAATCCGAGTCCTTCACATCAAAATGCTCCAGGGAAGCGGACGCAGTAAAATGAAAGAATGGACTAAAAAAAAACGATCCATCATCCGCATAACGAACAACGACAAGCCTGAGCCCTCGTGATCGCAAAAGCACGCATTGACAATGAACACCGATCACACTGTCAAGTGGACAGGAAATATTCAGCAAGGTAAATGTGACCAACAACGTTTAGCGAAACAGTTACACGAAAGAGCCGGCGTGGCGCTTGGGCCTTGTGGATTAGACGAAGTCAACCAATTCCAAGCTGTGCTGCCAGACTACGAAGTTAACGTCCCTACAACAAATCCCCACGACTTATTTGTATTCGAGGACCTCCTGGTGAGAAGCAGCTTTACCTACTCTACCACAGCGCTTAATTTGACGTTGTTACTTCGCTACCGGGGTTATTGGATGTGGCCAATTTTTGCGATCGATACCTGAAAAGTTACTATAACTTCGGTCACCACCGTTGTCGTAACGTCTGCGAGTGCTGTTTAAATGCAGGGAAGGAAGAATACCAGTTGACTGAATGTTTGCATTGCGACGATTGTGACCGATCGTTCAAGAACCTGACTTGTTTTGCAAACCACATAATATTTCCAAAAAGAAGCCAAACCAGGATTCAATCCAAGACAAAATCACCGCCACGTTCGATCTGCCAAAGTATCCGTCGTTGCACTACTTGTGGTACCACTGTTAAGGATTAACACACATGCGGTCAATGTTACTGTCGAAACTGCAAGAGTCACCAACCAAACGACCATCTTTGCTACATTGAGGATAGAGGGCAAGCAGGAGGGCCCGGCGATATCAACGACGAAGAGGCTTGAGCTATTCTCGGTCTGGAAGACGAGGCAGAGGAGAAAGGAGAAACCCCTCCGTTGAAATAAATCTTCTTCGTTTTCGAATATTCAAAAGACGAGCTTGACATCGATGTCACATGCATGTGCCGAACTACTGTGTAGCGCATCGTGTTTGTATAACCTGCATCTACGACAAAGATATTCACCGAGGTTTTGAAACGTGTGGCATGCGAGAACACTTCTTCTCAGGAAGAAACACCCAACAGGATTTTGTCGATGGTTACTCTCTTCAGAGTACAAAAGAGCCACGGGTATTGCACACAACATTAAAGGATACGATGGTCATTTAATTCTGGACTACATGAACGGCATCGGAATATGTCCCAATGTCGTGATGAAGGGATCCAAACTGATGGGCATAGACTTGAAAGAAAAGCCCAGAAATAACAAAAAGAAAGATGTCACGACCTTGAGGATCATTTACTTATGCAACTTTATTCCGGCTCTGCTCTCATCCTTTCCCAAGACGTTCGGATTGACAGAGATTAAAAAGGGTTATTTTCCGTACCTTTTAACACCAGATCTAACGAAAATTACGTCTGTCTATGGCCTGCAGTTGATACCTATTATACGCATCACATGAAACCTGTTCAACGCAAAGATTTTCTCGTCTGGTAAAAGGAGCAGAAGGCCAAGATTTTTGACATGGCTCAAAAAATGTACGAGTACTCTTGCAGCGACGTAGAACTGCTTTGTCGAGAATGTTTGAGATTCAAAAAGAGTTTTTCGAGACCACCGGAAAGGATCCCTTCGAAAAATGCATCACAATCTCCATGCCCTGTGTGCGGATGTTTTGACGAAAATTCCAATACCCCAAACGATCGCTGTGGTTCCTCATTGTGGTTACGATAATAACATTTAATCCGTCAAAGCTCTCCAATGGTTAAAATGGTTGGAGCACCGAGACGGTCGACGCATTTAGCATGCTTGGTCTCGTGGAGGAGAAAAACACATAGGGTCTTACAACGTAGACGGCGGGGATGAAGCGTCAAAGACCGCCTTCGAGCTCTACAGTTGTTTGTGGCATGGTTTTTTAGTGGCAATAAGTTGAGATCTGGAAATGGCAGTTTGGAGATGAGCTGACGTGGAATCCGTTGATGAAAACCTTCATCGATAACTTGAAACTGACATCACCTCTCCAACCAAGGGACGTTTTTTCGGAGGAAGCATCAACGCCATTAAACTACACCATGTCGTTGCAGACAATGAATTTTTTAATACATTGATGTGTTCTCACTCTACCCGTGGGTCAACAAATACTGAAAGTATCCTATCGGCCATCCTACTATCATGAAGACTCTGTACACGACAGATGAGAGTGACTATGAAGGATTGATCAAATTCACCGTCCTACCTCCACGTGGTATGTACCATCCCGTACTCCCGTACCGATGTCAAGGAAAACTCTTGTTACCATTATGTGCCACCTGCGCAGAAACACTAGCCAAATAATCATGCAAACACCACAAAGATCACCACGAAGATCAACGATCCATGGAACTTGGGTGAGCTGTGAGTTGCATAAAGCTATAGAGATGGGGTATCGCGTTATACATGTCAAAGAAGTGTGACATTTTAACCAAACGGTACGTTACGATCCCTCAACCGGAGAAGCAGGTTTGTTTACGGCTTATATTAACACGTTCCTGAAAATGAAATAAGAAGCAAGCGGATGGCCATCAGGATGCAACACCAAAGAGCAACGTCTCCAGTACATCAACTATTACGAAGCTCCCAATGGTATTTCACTCGACCCACAAAACATCGAAAAACACGCGGGAAAGCGTGCCTTGGCTAAGTTGGTGTTGAACTCTTTCTGGCGGAAAGTTTGGTCAGTGCAACACACTCACCAAGACAGAGTTTGTCAACACCATGGAAAAGTTTTACAAACTGCTGATGGACAAATCCAAAGAACTTAAATATGTGTAGTTCAACAACAAATTCACCGCTCGGATCCAGTGGGTCGACACCGATGAGTATATTGTCACATAACACCAATATATTCAATGCAGCCTATACCACGGCCCACGTTCGCCTCAAACTTTACAGCTACCTGGAAAAACTAGAGGAACGCATGATCTACTTCGACACGGATTCCATCGTCCACGTCCATCGACCCGGAGATTGGCAACCACCCGTCGGGGACTTTCTGGGCAATTTGACCGATGAGCTCGAGAAACCTTACGGTATCAGGAGTTACATCACCGAGTTCGTATCGGGAAGTCCAAAGAACTACACTTACAAAATATACTCAACCAAAGCTGACGCCGTTATTGTCGGAGAATGCAAAGTGAAGGGCATCATTCTGAATCACAATGCTATTCAAATGATTAACTTTGAACCGATGAAAAATATGGTCAATCATGTGGATCCAGGAATCGGTAGAGCTTGGGACGATGATGAAGAAGTCATTGTTCCCGTCCACTGCTCTACCGCATCCAGAGAGACCGTCCTGGTAAAGTTCTAACCAGAGCCATCACCAAGGAATATAGACTAATCTACACAAAACGCGTCATTCAACCCGATCTCACAACCCTCACGTACATATATTCAACCCTTCACCCCACAAGGCCCCTTACATGAAACCGACAGGTTCGTCTACGACAAACGGGTGATTGAACTTGACCAAACTAGCAACTGATGGATTAACATTAGCAACTCAGATGAAACCTAATGAGGGCGGAAGGAGGGGAAAAAGAGCTACCATGGCTTGCCTTCTACGGTATCCTCCGTTGGTTGGGATAGGTACTTTTACTCTACAATCACCAGACACATCCAGTCAGGAAAAACTATACACCTCGTTAAAAAAGACTCTTATTGAACAGTAAGGACTATCCTGTGACGCAACCCGATGACCCAGATGAAAAAATCTGAGGGGACACTATAGAGACCCAAGAGCTATCAGAAGTCAGCATTAAGTATATGCAAATGAGCTATACACCTCGCTAAAAGGACACAATCGAGAATATCTTGTGATGCAATCCGATGACTCATATGAAAAATCTTAGAGGCCACTATACAGATCCCGACCACTCAGAAGCGAACAACGGCGAAGTATGACGTAATAGCAAATCCGGCTTCTGATTTGTCAGGGTCTGTATAGTGTTCTCTTACTACTGATGCAACGTTTTGAGAAGAATGCACTCATACGAACATATTACGATACGATACGATTCTTTGTGGGTTGGAGCTCTGTGATTGATTAATGTTGTCTGTTACTCCCGGCCATCGGTATGTTGCAATCATTTTGTTTTACTTTTTTTAATTTATTATCACTTGATAGGCTACCGACAATTCAATTAGTACAAGGTGGCAATGTTAACAACAACATATATAACTTATAATACATGCAGTTTCAACAAACGGAAGGTAAACTAATATACATCTAATCATATGAATCAATTTCTTTGCTATTTTCCCAAGCTTTCTCTAGAAAATGACATATGAAATAAAAGGGATTTGCTTCTTGACTGTAACATAACATGATATCACTGTAGTCACGGATTAACATAAAATATACTTTTGAATATATTATTATCTTATTTCAGAAAAGCATGAGCAATTAAACATAAATAAAACTTATCTTTAAGTTTGTGCATATTGCAAACGAATTTAATTGGTTTTGATGATTCAACGATTTTTTTGCTACCGTAATTGTGTTAATGGAATGAAACTGAAAATTAAAGACAAATTCATTTGTAATAAATAATATAATTCATTCGATCACTATTTATGACACGTAAATATCGACGTAACATATAAAAGGGTTACCAATCCAGTTGTATTGTATTATTAAATATTGATTTATCAAGCTATACCATATACAGTTTATATCATGTTCTTAGCTACTAAAACGCCTTTAATTAAACTTTCTTTCAATTTAATCAGAACGAAATATATTTTATTAGTAACAGAGAATCGATATCCCCTGAAGATAAAATTCGACAATACACCCTAGAGATATAATTTGACAATACCTCCTGGAGATAGAATTCGACAATAACCCCTGGAGAAAGAATTCGACAATACCTCCTGAAGATAGAATTCGACAACACCTCCTGAAAATACAATTCGACAATACCTCCTAGAGATACAATTCGACAATACCTTCTGGAGATACAATTCGACAATACCTATCGGAGATACAATTCGCCAATACCTATCGGAGATACAATTCGACAATACCTCCTGGAGATACAATTCCATAAAGTTTTAATTAATATTACTTATCATTTTAATTTACACTTCTGTAATTTAATTTGACATATATTTCCCACAGTGCCTATAAACTTTTGATTCTTAATATTATTACATTATTTATAATACAAATTACAATTAGACTTCTCACTCAAACATTGAGCTTACTACGCTTATCTCGATTTTGTACATACTTTTGCATACTTATTTATAGTTGCTTTTACATACTCATTTAGAATATTGAAGTATATAAATCTGCAGATTTTTATGAAATGTCCGAATGCCTGAATATGTTGACTTTATATCTGAATATGTGGACTATACGTACACAATTCATATTATCGCTATATCCATATTCCAATCATAACAAAAACAAAATTTGCTCTATTCTTCAGCCGTTCGCAAGAAATGATTGTCTGGAAACAAGGTATCGTTAAAAGAAAAAAAAAAGTAATCAATTCAGAAGGAAGAGATTTTTATTGAATGAATAATTATGTTGTTCAAGAAAAAAAACATTTGCTCCATCCTCTAGCCCCAGCGTTGAAGACCCCTGTGTTTTCAGCAAAATCGTTATGAATTGGCTAAATGTAAATTATTTTCTCCTGGACAGTTTGTTGAAGCACAAGACAACGAACTCATCGATGAACTCTACAATGGTTAAAAGACTGGCGCCGCAGAGCAGACCCATGTATCCACCAATGTCACCTTCAGGGAGATCAAATTAGAAAGAAAAGAAAAAAGTCACGAAATACAGCAACATCGCTGATTTTAAAGTGTTTTCGAACAAAGCGTTCAAGAACAGGACACAACTTTGAAAGCTCAAATCCTTTATTAATTTCTACCAATAAACATGTAGATTTAGATTTGACCACAAGGTGTCTAATAGTGGAGAAGTGGCAGTATTGTGCATTGAAAATTTGAAGTACGTCACGAAAATATATTTGCAAGATGATAATCAAAACTTAGTGATAAAAGTTGATAGCTCTTATGGATGAATATTATCTTCTTATTTTTATATGTTCACCATGTTATACTTTTTAATGTTTAAGAATAAAACACAGATTGATGTAACGGGCCAAGGAGAATTCATGTTTTACTTTTCCAACGAGAAGACAATATTGAAAATCTGGCTTTTTGGCGGGAAAAAGGAAAGCTAAAAAGTTGTGTTGGCAGTAAAGGGAATTGCACATCGCAGTACAATACTGCAATTCCTTTACATTCTCCCACATTACATCTTTTATTTATTAGACTTTCTGTGTAATTACTAAAGTAAATAAAGTAAGCTGCTGCGTTGAAGGCGTCCATAAAGTAAAGTGTTTGCATGTTGAAAGCCTGAATCCCTTCGGTTAATCTTAAAACGTTGCCTTCAGCATATCTATACTGATTTTACTACATACAAAATTATTAAATTGTGAATAGTACGTCTACCAGTAATATCAGAATATTGTGACATTCCGTTCAATACTAACATGTTTGGCTTATGCAGTATATATATATATATATATATATATATATATATATATATATATATATATATATATATATATATATATATATACATATATATACAACATAACTTAACATAACAAGATGACGGGCTAAGAAGGGTGACTCATCCCATGAAAAGCCCAAACAACACCACCACCACCACAGAAAAAGCAAAGTTAAGTTAGTAAAGAACTTATCAATATTGATTTTGAATGAACAGAATTGCCACTACCCACTCAGGCAAACCATTCCACTCACTAACAACTCTTTGCGAAAAGCTAAAAGAATTCAAGAATATCTATCCATGAGAACTCATTTGTACTGTTACCACGTGTCACATGAGGATTAGCTGAAACATGCAAGAAATTAAGAAAGTCGAAGCTTTACTACCAGATAGGAATTTAGAAATCTGAATCATATCACCACGTACTCTTCTCAACTCAAGCGTGGTCAAACCAAGAATTCGCAACCTAGATTCATAAGAGAGATTCCTTACTTTGGGAATAAGTCTAGTGTCTTTTCGCAGAACCTGCTTCAAAATGAACTTATCATTCTCATAAAAAGGACTTCAAGCCTGAATATCATACTCAAGGTGGGGCCTGACTAACTGCGTATACAATTTAGGACAACCTCTCTACCAAGAAAACAAACCAAGCATCCTATTTGCCCTTGCAGCTGCTAAAGCACACTGTTTAGAAGGTTTCAGATTACAAGTAATGCCAACACCTAGATTCCTTTCTTGATCAACACAACCAAATTTGAATTTTCATGCAGTAATCAAAAGCCAAATTGCTCTGACCAAAATAACTAACTTTGCATTTATCAACATTGAATGACATCTGCCACGTCTTGGACCAAGAAACTAACCTATCCAAATCAGTTTGCAACAGTGAAGAATCCCTAGCATCATGAACAATTCTGTACAGCTTAGTGTCATCAGCAAATTTACAATTCCTGGAGCCAAGGGAAACATCAATATCATTAATGAAGATTAAGCAAAGGAGCGGAATCCAATACAGAGCCCTGAGGAACACCACTTGTAACCTTCTCCCATGGAGATACTTCACCATTAATAACAACTCTTTGTGACCTGTCAATTAAGCTAAAATTTAACCAGCTGGCACACTTATCCTCCGCACCAAGCGCTCTTGTTTTCAACATGAGCCTGCCTAACAAAACCTTATCAAATGCTTTTTTGAAGTCTAAATAGATAACATCCACATTATGACCAGAATCAATTAGTTTAGTAACATCATCATTTTTTGTAAATCATTTCTAATAAATAGAAACACAAGACTTCTTAGGTAAGAACCCATGCTGGGACAAATTCAAGAAACCATTTACCAGTAAATGATCTAGTACAACATCCTTATTAATGGACTCCATGACCTTGCACACTACACTAGCAAGACTCACTGGCCTATAGTTACAGGGAAAACTGTGGTCACCTTTTTTTTAATAGGAGTGACATTAGCAATTCTCCAATCACTAGGAAGAACACCAACATCAAAGCACTTTGAAACGATAATAATCAGGTAAACATAAAGAACATCAGAACACTAACGTAAACATGTATACCATCTGGACCGTGTATACACACACACTCACACCACACACACACACACACACACACACACACTCATATATATATATATATATATATATATATATATATATATTATATATATATACATATATATATATATATATATATATATATATATATATATATATATATATATATATATATATATATATATATATATATATATATATATATATATATATATATATATATATATATATATATATATATATATATATATATATATATATATATATATATATTTATATATATATATATATATATATGTATGTTATGCTAAAGATTATAATGCCCGATGTTCCAATCTTAACTTTACTACTTTCTTGTGTATTGTCTGAACACTCATGGATGAGCGCTTGATACTTCTAAATTCTTTCGATGAGGCTCTGAACTAAAATAAAATCCAGCGAATTGTGAATTTCCAAAACTAACCTTGTACACTCAGCAAGTCGTATGAAGGAACCTGTTTAATGTTCTCAACCTTGATTTCCTCAAAGAAGACATAAAGATCTAGGTAATTTTTTCTATAAGAGAGTAAAAGACAGATAGTATAAAACATTTTCACAAATTATTTTTGTCAATGTCGGCACCATCACAAAGATTATTCCAGAACACATTCAAAGAAGCAAATCAATTAGTATATAAGCTCTTCATTTAATTTGGATATCACCTCCAAATTTTTTTATTTTGAGGTGTATGCAAATGAAATTAAGACATAAGACAGGCGTTCCTAATTAAACACTGATAAAAAAAAAACGCGCTTAAAATGACTGCAAATATTTAGTGTTCCTCAAAGAATTTACCAACTTACATAAAACTGGTTATATTACCTTATATTTTGTACTGTCATATTGTACTTTCTGGAAATTGTGTGTGTCAAAAAGTCTGAAGGAAAATATGCTGTTGACACCTTTGTCTTGTAAGTGTTTAGTTCACAGGTTAAAGGGCAGTTGCAGTTGTGTTTCCTATCAGTCAAGAAGTTTCCTGTATGAGAAGAGATGTGTAGCAGTTGATATTTATTCATTTGTATTGCTTATTCGTTTATTCATGTTGTTTCGTTTAATTACATGTTTTGTTCTTTTTCTATTTTTGAATTTAGTTTCACAAAGAATATATTGTTTTACGTAATTAAGTCAATTATGATACAATATATTTTTAATGCATGCGGAATTGTAGGCTATCATTGTTGTAAATATAATTGGCAATTCACTTACTAGCCAAAGCCAAAATTCTCAAATAATCATTATCTATCAAATTGTTATTGTGTTGTCTTTAATGAACTAAAAAGTTGTACACGTTTTACAGGTAGAAAAGGCAAATGCATCGCTTAACAATTCAGCTCTTCGCCAATCGGTATAATCTGAGCCTCTTACACAACGTGTTCTTGATTTCTGTAATTTAAAAAGATACCTAAAACCCTATATACAGGAAAAAGCAGGTTAAGAGAAAACATTGTAAATATATATAAATTCAATATCCTTATGTCAAAAACAAGGAGTAGCCGACAGCAAAACACTGAAGTTTGTATTTGTCATTATATTTCTTTAAGGAACAATGTTTAGTTAGAACCGTTTTTAATCTTTGGAGCCACTCTACCAATTTTTCAAGATACGTCGATGCCTACAAAGTGTCCCAAGAAATGTTTTTTTTAATATCTTCCTATAAATGTGCACAAATTTCTTCGCGAGGTTTATACCTTAATTTTGAACGCATCATGAACGTAATGTATGTATACAAAGATAAACGTAACAGGTAATTAACAGAATGAACCATGATAAACAAAGTCAACTTGATTACTTCTTTGCAGGTTAAATTTGTTGTTTGAAATATAAAAATCATTGCGGCAGGAAAATGTCAAATTGAGAACAGATAGAAATAAAATTGCCAGTCCGTCCAATGGTGGAAAATAAGGAAGATAAAGTTTATTTGAATAATCTCATGATATGTTTGTATAAAAGTCATCTCAACAAATAATTTTATAAACAAACACAGGACACTGTCAACGACTTTTAAGATGTGAAGCTATAGTCTATTTCAAATTTCTCATTTTCTCTTAATTGTCTCTTCATATAATAAATAACTCGCTTGGTCACCCTCTTCTATTATTCAAATATCAAACATTTTAAATCTTAAATACGTCTATGGTATCTTTGTAAAATATAACTTCTAACCTGTAACTCATAAAATAATTGATGATCTTATAGTTTCGCCCGCATTTGTGAATGAATATAAGAACACTTCAAAACAAACCTAGACGCGAAACACTAGATTACAATTTCCAAGTAATTAAACAGATAATATTTTGTTTTAGGAAAACATTTTTCCTTTTTTAAGTCATATAATATTCTTTTCATTACAAAAAGAGCACATCCAAAAGTATAAATGCTCATGTATATCAAAAACATTTCATACAACTGCGACAAAGTGCCTGTTATCGTAATTTTTTGTAAGGTTTCCTTGAATTCGGACCATCCCAAGAATCTCTGATATTATCAAATATGTCAGTACTTACGTTTAGCTGGAAATAAACACAACAGCAGTTCCTTTGGATCACAAAGCCTTGCATTTCCTGTTTGGTAATTAAGAAAAATATGACTATTTCAACAATCAGTTATTTTGTGGTCCGGGATAAACCCTAATTTCATTTTGGATCACTCAGATCTTTCTTTGAAAAAATAGATTTTTGATATATTAGAGGCCGCTACGTTCTCATAATGCACCACACGTCTTATATACTTTAACTATGCAGACAAACTTTAAATGGTTGTGAATATGTTGAAACGCAATTGGTTACAGAAAGGTTTTCCTTTCTCAATTTCGAGATAAGTTAAATATATATCTTCTCTGTTCTGAAGACTTCTACGCTAACACGTCTATCAACAGAATCCTTTTAGACGTGGATCTTAAATGTATTTTACCCTGTAAGTAGATTTCAGCATTGTTGATGAACATTAATGTCTATCAAATGTATAACAAAAACCGCGGTATGTTCTCAATAATCCTATGTTTTAGAGTCACGAAAAGTAATTATTGCTTCATGATTGTTTAACCAAAGAAAACAAAACGAAAGCTGATTCTATACAAACCAGGAAATCTGTAGTCTCTGCAGCCACAGACATTGGTAGTATGGTTAACCATACACTCAAAAACGCACAGCGTGTTTGTGAAGAGGTGGAGTATTTCAGTTGCATGGTTGTACAGTTTGATTGATACGGTATGGCAATGATGATGCCTTAAAGTGAAAAGGAATAAGTACATGATTAGACACATACATGCATTTGTATGGGCATGGAACTGTCTGGTATTCTAGCAAAATGATATACAAGGATATCTGTATACAGGCATATCCTTGTGGCATTTGATGAAGGTAGCTGACAATATGTCAAGATACAGCATACCACAACCCCCAACCTACTTACGTCACTTAGTATAATGACGCATACTATATGTGTTACACTCACTCTACACATGTGTGTCAAAGTATTACACTTTACACAAAGTATCTCCAAAATAATATGTAGAACTTGTACTACAGTGGCTATAGAAATACACTTGCATATGGGTAGCAATGGTTCTCAAGACAAAATCGGGGATCCAGGGTCAACATGTTTAGAAAAGATCATCGTAATGTTTTTCGTTTAGTTTAATTAATAAAATGAAATAAATTGTATGTTGGATGTTGTTACTATCAAAAATGTTGTATTATATATCTCCTGACAATATTTTTTAAATGTGCATTGTCAAAGTACCGAAATAGAGGCGGCGATTATGTTTATCCCAAAAAACTTTACTTAACAAAAGTCGGGTTGGTCGGTTTGTATTCCTTTGAAGTTTTGGGGCACCAATAATTTCTTTACTTATTGTTTGATAACCTTTTTTTTAATAAATGTAACGTTTTAAACGGGCCGAATAGTATATCACAAAGATCATGACTATGAAGTGAAATAAAAACATAACCATATACTGAATGTATGTACGCTATGGAGTGTTTTAATGGTCTCAAAACTTTTATCTTAAGTATCGATATCTGTTGATTTTCCCTAAAACGGTGTACAATATATAATGTAAAATATACCGTGACTTGGCTTGTGACTACGATTGATTCAAATCCAGGGGACACAGCAATTCCTAACTGCTTCACGAGGGGAAACTGTCCCTGCGGATGAACAAGCATCTGTAAAGTAATGAAAAAGCAAAATTATACATTCCATTCATCAAAATCATTTTCAAATTTGTTTGAACATCATTTGTGATCTTAGATTGGACTATTGGTTGTTGTTCAATGGTGTATGTCTTTTGGATTCACTAACAAATGTCAATATTAACAATACCGTTAACTACAATGTTCTTACTGCATATTTGTTGTAAACAAACTGGAAAACTTTGAGGTTTCCAGAGTTCCAGAACATGTATTTTTTTAAATTCCGTTGCCTCATTGGATGATGAAAGTTTGACCTTTAATATTCGCCACCAAAGACTGGAATATCAAGGCATTTTCAGTAATCGGTGAAAGTATAAATGATGATAACCTGATTATAATCTGGTGCGATATTTCCCGATACACGTCTGATTGGTCGTAGATATACCATATAGTTTAGTGTGTTACCATATATCACATTGAAGCAACATGCATAATCAATTAATTTATCCTAAATGATTTTGTTATGAGTTGTCATCACCTTGAATCCAGCTCCTGCGTACTCCCCGAATATGTATTCATCTTGTTGTGTGTTAAGTCTTAGATATAAACCATGCCCACGTCCAGCTTCACTAACACTTCGTAACGTATCGCCATTCTCGTTATAGTCATTGAAAGTGTAGCATATCTATGTGATAATAAAACAAAATGAAGGAAAATTGCATATTATAACATTATTTTTCGTAAACTTACTGCAATCTTAACTCGATCATATTCTTTCAAATCATGATTAATAAACTGTATCTACTACAAATATGTGACTCGAGTAGTTTATTCATAAAGATGATATTTCACTTCCTGTTTAGAAAAGTAGCAGTAGTAGAAGATAACTTGTAGTAGAAGATAACTTGAAGTGAGAGTATGTCTTACATTATAATTTCATTTCATACTATTTACAATTATTCGTACACGGTTTGAATCTTAGTGATACTCTCTTTATTGCTATAAAATTTAAGGCCTTAGAAAATTATCAAAATTGAAATCAAGATTGATTAAGAATTTTTTTTTCACAGCGAAAAAAAGATTTTGCAGAACATGTGATGCTGCCAAGAGTTAAAAAAATAAAGATTTTTCAATAAGATCATATCCATCATCACAAAAGGATGCGGAAATAGTAGGAAGATTTTTATAAGATTAAGCAATGAGAAATTGTTATGTTAATACTTTACACAAATAGCCTTTATCTGAATTAATCACAAATGTACGCTTCATTGAAAATTCTTTAAGCAATGATTAGCAGTTGTTTGACCGTTTCCCTCTAAATCAAATATTCTATCACAAAGTAAGTCAACCATTTTATTTTTACTAACTTTTACTGATATATTAGTTTTCTCTCTTGCTAAATATAATTATAGGTAAGGTAGGCAGGGTAAGTGACCCCAAAAGTATGTTAACATATACAGGTTTTAAGGCGATACTGTTTTTCTCTTCAGTTGAATTTAGTTACTGAACAGTGCATATACTGCTATTCTAAATTTAGGCCATCAATAATTCTTTTACCGCGGTGATCCCCTCCCCGAAAATAAACGGATTTATAATTTAAGTATAATTTTCTCACTTCAAATCTAAAACATGATCTACGTATTCAATTGCTGCACATGGATATTTTGGGTGAATATTCCATTAAAATGCCGAATCTTTTGATACCTATCAATTAGAAGAAAATGTATTATTTTAATCGGTCGTTCTTAAATCTCGTTAATTTTAGACACATGTTCAATTACTTGCATTTGCTTGATGGTTAGCCCGATCTTATTGTGCTAGTATATGCTTCCGTTTATTTACTTTAATGTATAGCGCTAATCAATTGGGCATTAATGAAATATGGAAAACAGCTGTAATGATATAGGCCGGAAGGTGAACAGGAAGAATGTCAATCGCGGCTATGTTCATCTTATGCATGGCTACGAGTGACGTTGAATTTTACCTGTAAAAGATTTTATTTCCAATTAAACCAGCACGTCAATCACGTAACGTTCAACACATAGGTAAGCGAATATTTCCCCCCGTGTTTAATGAATTTGGTATCAGTTTATATTGTCATTGGATGTTTAAAGTTGTATTTTCCCTGTAGAACTCTATCTTTGAAATATACTAGCTGCATTCACGGCTGCATTCGCCAGTGCACCACATCTGGTTATCAAAGGCCGTGGACATTGACTTGGTTGTCGATGTTATGTCTGTCTGTACGTCGTACCTGTGTTCTCGTTCGGGTCGTATTAAGCGTTTCGTGATAGCATTGTTACTATCATAACCGAATACGCAGGCGACGACCCCGTTATTGTAATTGTGTGTTCACTCGACGTCGTCGTCGGCTGCATTCACGGAATCGAATCTGGGACGCAAACATAATATTTCGAATCTCTAACGCACTGCCAGGTTATTTGGCTGGGACCGTGATGAATTTCCCATACATTAAGACTCAATAATATGCTGAATTTGCCACATAAATTCCAAGTTAGCAATGTTATATCAACTTTACTTTACAACTGAGATATAAAAACAAACATGATGTTGATTGTACGAAATTATCATTTCTAGTGTCATGATTTGCCTTATAATGCAAATTGTTCTGCATTACTTAGGTAATGCTTAAATATTAACGACGCCTTACACACTGGTCTATGTAAAAGAATATCAAACTCGTTTCTAAGCTCAAAGTTCAAAAATAGCATATTGTATTTTTATTATGTTTCGAGTTCTATAAGCATTTCTACCAAGTAATCTCATAGTTCCGTTACTCGTGGAACCTTTGACCATCTCGGGTAAATTTCTGGTAGCTGTTTGTGGTGCAACTGTACAAAAGGACAACATTTTAAGATAACTGTTTCGCGCCTAAAATCCCAGCCTTCTAGTTTATAGTCATATAAACAATTTCAATAAATATCACTGGGGTCTGATTTTGTTTAATTTTTCCATTGCGGAGATATCATTCTAAATGTATACAGCAAATGGGTAAGACAGTCTGAATCTTAATTGCGCAAAAATATCAATTGTGTATTTATGTCTTCAATAGTTTGCTGTCATGATTCGAAAAAATAAAAATGGAGAATGATGATTTGCTTGTCCCCTTCCCCTTCCCCAGGGAGGTCATTGCATGTTATGTTCATTAGTAACAATAACAAGAACAATGACAATACCGGTTCTGGTGACATTGTCTCTGACTTACCCCAAAGTCGGTAATGGTGCGTTTGAAGTCTGTGGTGGTACATTGCTCTCCCGAACTCCATGTACACTCAAGCAACATATCTTCGATTTGATGACCTGTGACTATAGCAGCGTAGGTCAAGTTCCAAGTATAATTGGAATACAATGCATCGTAAAAGTCCCAGTCTACGTTGCTTTCCGAGTTTTCAACGAACGATCTTAGAAGCTGCACAAAGATGAGTTTATTTTATTTTAGTGCATTGAAATTGACAGAATATTGGCAAACTGAAGCACAAAATACAGGCGAGGCTTTCCTCCAATCCTCAATTTAGAGAGACATGATATATTTGTACAACGGAATCGATTGAAAATTACATACAGTAGAAACATCGATAATTTAACCTTACGGTTACATAATTAAATCTTAATCAATCAAGGTACGTATTCCAAAATTTAATCTTACGGTTACATAATTAAATCTTATTCAATCAAGGTACGTATTTTTGAGTGCATTAAGGTACGACCTTTATTCTGCTGATTAGGACAAAGTATTGAAGCTTATGCAATGCACCATTGTGAGTATAAACAGGAAACGGCTGGTGGTATACCAAGTGTGACATCACATCATCAGGTTTCCCTAAATTCTTGTGTGAAGTAATTTGTTTGCCAGTTTTTAATTAATTAAATTGTATTTATTTCAGATATATTTCTTCAAGATATGTTTATATGACACAAAAGTATCACATGGTATTGCACAAAAGCGATCATATTTCTATAATTAAACATGATATGAAGATCTTTTATCACTGGAATATGTATTGAGCAATATTTGACCACATATGAGCCACAAATTGACCTAATCGGAAAATGTATTATTCAATTCTTAATTTAGTTTACTTTCTAAATCTTAATTTATTTAGTTTAAGGTGGTTATACACAGTAAAATCAGAAAAATATTAAATTTGGTTTTTTTTTTTTAAATTGCATTTTTTAACACTTACATTCATATACTTTAATAATCCTTTATTGAAATCTGTAAAATGTTTAGCTTTATTTTGTAAGGAAGCATTAGAAAAATAGTTCTCATAAAATTCTGCAGGAATTTTGCACCGTTACCATGCTAACCAGACAGAAAATGTGCCCAAAATGTCATATCTAGATTATCATTTTTCACCAAAATACTCCACAAAGTACATGTATGTATTAGAATCGCATTGCTGCCATCTATTGCTATGTACCTCCTTCTAACATAAACTAGAGGAAGTTAACTTCAAAGAGGTTCAAGACTTCATGGAGTTTGATCTACAGTGTTGTTTACAAGCAAACGTCAAATTTCCTCTGATATTCACCGTGTATTGATAAATAAATTGTATTTTCACTTCTGAAACTGTGTTTTGAGAGTAAAATGCCAAAGTACAGATCAGTAAGGAGGAGGAATAAGAGGAGATGGTATGGCCTTAAAGGAGCCAGCAACAAAGACATTCCTCAAATTGAAGTACAGGACAATCCCAATACCAGTTCTGCTACAAATGAAGAATGTGAAATTGACTCTTCACATTCTTTAGACATTTCCAGTAAATTTGAAAGTGCAAGTGCCAAGAAAATAAAGCAAGTTCCCAAGATCTTATTCCTTTGAAAAAAGGGACACCAACTGGTTTCAGACTGATTGATATTGAGAAAATATCAAATAACTTTGCACAATATACAAAGTGCCCTGTGTGTTCCTCACCATGTTCATTAGAAGAAAACTACAACAAAAGGAAAGGATTTTCCTCTTCAATGTCCTTAGAATGCACCATATGTGACTTTGCAGATAGTTTTTACACCTCAGGTAGAATAGAGACTAATTCTGAAGAAACAGATAAGCCATGGAAAGTGAATCGTAGGGCAATTATGGCTTTTCGAGAAATTGGCAGAGGATTATCAGCAATGGAGAATTTTTGCAAGGTAATGAACATGCCGCAACCACCGTCGATGTCTTCGCATACAAAAACGTTCAAAATCTAGCTACTTCATATGATGAAGAGGCCATAGCTAGTATGGAGGTTACAGCAAATTCTGTAAAGCTTGACGACAATGACTCTGGGCCTTTTGACTGTTTAGTTTCAGTTGACGGAACTTGGCAGAAAAGAGACCACGCATCTCTGAATGGTGTCATCACTGCCATCAAACAACATCTGGTAAAGTAATAGCCTATGAGGTTTTATCTAAAAAGTGTAAAGAATGTGAGAAGTGGTCTCGAAAGGACAAAGAGTCTGCCCCATATTTACAATGGAAGGCTACACACAAGCGTGTGAACAATTATAGTGGATCCGCTGCAAACATGGAACCTGTCGGTGTACAGCGGATCTTTCATCGTTCTGTTTCCCGCCACAATCTCCAATACACAAGTTACATTGGAGATGGGGATTCAAAATCATTCTTCCAAGTAAGAAACTCCAAACCGTACGGGAATGTGGAGATTGTGAAAAAGGAATAACTCTAATACATTTTAGTCGCTTTCTTCTAATTCTGAAAGGTTATTTGATCAGTGTGTATTGTGCTGGTTTTTTCTACGCTGGTAAACTTGTCCGCAAAAGAGGCAAGGAAGGGAAGGAATTTAGGAAGAGAGCACATTGTCTAACATCCCCTAATGTCTTTATAGCGAGACCAATAGGATACATATGTGCGTGGAAAGTCTTTTGGCGATACTAGAGTGCAATGGTTTTTTCAATCACAAACATCGATGTTAATACCAACAATATAATGTGGCTTAGTATTTGAAACCCTCTGCGGCCACTCTCTGGGACTAATACAATAATACGAGTAAATGTGTGTTTTTATTTGATTAATAAATGGAAACTTACCACCTCTCGATCATATTTTTCTACTTTGGAGTAGCGCCACTGATTGTAGTTACACAACGTTACAGCCGGAAAGACTATTTCATCAGTGTACTGAACGTCAATGATAGTAGCTACTGGATACGAGAAATACTTCCCTGTACTGATAACGATGACACGAATGAGCCAACCTAATACTAATACCATGAGTAAGATCCATGCAAGCCTGTCAAAAATGCAAGAAATACAGGTTACTGTATTGTAAAGCTATGGTCATATAGTTTGTAATTTAAAACTGAAGTGGTAATTGGGGAAACACAATGTTAGATTTATAGAAAATGTAGATTTTCGGATTTTCATGTCAAATTTATACAGAATACCTTCTATATGCTGTACTTATCTATTGACAATTTTTCATGAAAATTGTTTTGATCTTTTACTTTTGTCTCGAAACCGATGCTACATATAGCCGTTTGTGTACCAATGGTCATCCTGCGCATAAAGGAAAGTAGTTGACAAAGTTCCTCCTGTATAGACCTAATCCACCAGATGCAAAATGACGTCATCTGGTGGCAATTTTGTAACCAAACTAAATTTTGGTAGGCAAAGCTCAGCGCAAACAACCAAGTCGTACAACAGCACGTGAGGAAAAAACGTAAAACAGATAAACTAGATTCTCTGTGATTGATCCAAGGCAAATTTTTCCCCTAAAAAGGTTTTTGACTTATCAAAAACCGTACATATTTTACTTAAAAGAACAGTTATTTCATTCTGGAAAGCTTAATGTGGTGTGAAAACCACAGATTTTAAATCAATTCTTACGAGATATATGGACAGATTAGGCCTAATTTAAAAAGTCAGCGAACTTTAGCTTAACGTTAGATATTCGATAACGCCGAATTTTGTTGTAATCTTACAAGTTACATGTCTTAATTAGGCTTTCTGTAGTAACGTCAGTGTACTTTAGTTTTGTTAAAAATAGAGACAAAAACCGTTTTCGAATTTAAAGAACTTGTTACAAGTATAGATTTCGTTCAAAGATTTTTATCAAATCCTCTTCAAAGGCCTAGCCTGAATTTATAACATTAACAGGACTAACCAGTCGGAAATCTGACCTCGCGACCTCTCGAATTTTTAACAATTAATGCGCAATCGAAAATTTGAATTTAGAAGCTTTGTGACCTAAACACAGACTCGAAAATTGATCGCTAATTTCCGAAACCTTCTTTTCAAAATAAATATCGGATTTAAGACAGAATATAGGTTAAGGTTTCATTGTAAACCTGACCGGAACATACTTATATCAATTTGCCGTAGTAACGAATAATTCTTTTCGTTACGGCGATAGTCCATACAATTTCCTTGAGCAATGTGTTCTTCCGGTAGACAAAATTTAAGTCAAAATCGTATTTCACATTTGTAAACGTAAATGAGTTTTTCCACGCTTGATCTTTCTACATATATAAACAAATTAACCGGGAATCTGCATTATGATATTTACTAATACGACCTGTACCAGATGTTTTATTTCCAATTTTACGGCGAACGGCGGCCATTTTGTTTGGGGTCAGCCTGTAGGTCAAAACGTCACAAAATTAATGAATATGCATGAGGAAGATGACGTAGTACAGCCAAATATGGTACATGTGCTGAATTTGGATATCTTCCTTTATAGTCTTACTACAATGTAAAATTATGGATTTCCTAGGGAAAGTCGATGAGCATGGCCTATTTTGAACAAAATGCGGAAATTAAATTACAAGTACATAAATTGAATCATTTCATTAATTAGTTTAATGATGAAAGTTGAGAAATAATCATTGGGGTATAGTCAGGATTTTAAAAAAAGGCCAAGAGAAAACAAAGTTGATTAGGGAAAGGGGGAGGGGAGTTCAATCAATCGTTGTGGATGCACTTATACACTCAATGTAAGCCTGACCAGAACAAGGTCATGGACACTGCCTTTTTTTTAAATTGAAAAATGAAGTAATATCAAATATGAAAGTCCCCACTTACCACTTCTTGACATTAGCAGGGGTGGTGCCAGGCAGGGGTACATCTCCCCAAGGCCGCCGAGATGGGGAAGGGGACAGGGGTTATAAATGTACTGGGGCCCGGAGCAATTTGGGGCCCAAAACATATTTATAACGTTAAAATCTAATATAAAGGGGCCCGTTACACTCATTTTTCCCCGGGCCCAGCCTCGGGTCGGCAATTCTCTCGGCGGTCCTGATCCCCCCACTCTCAGGACCTGTAGCCCACCCGTAGGAAAATTTTTTGGGCATTTGTCGGAAACAGGTCTTACTGTTTTAGTACATTGGGGAAAAATTAGTATACTTTGACCCCCCGTCGAGGAACCTAGCCCCCGTCGGCCAAATCCTGGCGCCACCCCTGCATTAAAGGACTATTCCACTTAAATTTCATGTTTACATATTTTATAGACAAAAGAGGAAGCAGATTGGTGAAAAGCCCATGTATTTAGCTTGTTCAAATATTACAGCACAAAATCCAATTCTTGAACTTGTAGAAGTGCCCCACACACATCACTTCCACTCCACTGGCAATCAAATGTGGATTTCTCTTATTGAAATTTGACCCCTCTGCTTTGTTTATATTTCGCACAATTATACTTCAAATGTTAAATGGAAAAAATGTTTTGATAATATTTTGATAATTCGTTAAAAATCTTCAGAAAATTTTCTCAGGTCATAGAAAAACTAGGACCTCAAAATCCAAATATATAAATAAGCTTTTTATCAACTTCTGGCGTTAGTTGTAACAGTGGCTTAGACTTCATAGAACAGTCACTTTTCGATGGGTAAGGAAAATAGTTTGTGTGTCCTTATTTCTTGTAGAAATTATTATGGACATGATGGGGTTTTCACCAATGTTCTTTTATTGTCCTCCATCAAATATATAAAGATGCAATTTACTGGAATATTCCTTTAATAACATCAACGATGATGAATGTTTAAGGTCAAGGGGTTTATGTTCACTTGGGATGGGAGTACTGCCTACTCAGTAAGCATCCTTAGAACACTATACTGCATAATCTTCTTTCTTGATTGTACCACTCAAAGACTAAAGGAGCCATAAGTTAATTTCATCAGTGACATTAGCCAATGCTTTTTATGCAAGTGGATTGGAGCCAATGGTGGGCTGTAGGATGGTACATTAAACCATCACAGATTCACTCATCCATTATTACAGTTTGGGTGGAGAAGAAACAACCAAGATAAGGTGGCATGCCCAAGGACCCATCACAGATGCTCTGCTGGGAATGGAATCCAGGAAGCCTACTCATTAACCAGTGTATTCTCTACCATCATATGCAGGTGTTAACAGATAATTTGCACTGCCATATTCATCTTTGGTCAATAATTTGGCGACCCTGCAAGTCTATTGTTTCTGCAGCATCTGCACTGATGATTATTCTGAATCTGATTCATACAAACAAATTGAGTTTCATAAGAAGGAGGGGGCAAAGTAACAGACAAAAAAAAGAACAAACACAATTTAATTTTGTTCTTTTCAAAATTTTCTTCACTTAAAAACATTGAATTTAATATATACATAAAACATTTGCTTGTTTCAAATGGACTAAAATCATATTTTTAAACAACTGCACTTAAATGTATGCATTTAAAAAAACTTATATATGTACAGCCTTATACCTTCCTGGTGGATACAGGAAGATTTGCTTAGAACATAAAAATAAAACATGCATCTTAATAAGAATCTATCAAGGAAAGATACAACAAACTTACAGGAAACTATGCTAACTTCAATATGTACACAAAAATAGGTGCATGATGGAATCTTCTACCTCTTTTACAACATTTATATTGAATACATGTATCAATATACATGTATGAACTGTGCCCATACAACCCTGGGCCTTCCTAGATATTTACATCCAACATTGATCATGTTAAAAATCTTATAAAGGTGTGACTTTCTCAAGGAAGATTTAAATATAAATAAAGAAAATTGTATAAATGACCACAGGTAACTTATTTTAAAAGTTTAGGAACTTGGTACAAAAAATGTGAATATTAGCAAAATTAGATATAGTGAAAGACAACCGTCATATTTTCAAGTATGGCAAACAAAAGCATATGCTTCTACTCTACACATAACTCTATGCCCGGTTTGAAATGTATCCCTGATTTAAAATATATCCCTGATTTGAAACACATCCCTGATTTGATACACATTATTAAATTTCAGCAAGGTGACATTGAATACAAAGCTTCTAGCCTCTAATCAAACAACATTTTTGGGTTGCGAGTGTGCAACAAAACTTAATATTTTATACACAAATTCAAAAGTTAACATGTAAGTTTATATACATGTACTTGATGGATAACAATACACAATAGAAACTCAAAATATTTACAAATAGATATAAACCTATTTGTTAACAGCTCTATCCTTCATGAATAATAAAAACATAAAATCTAACTCTCATGTAGTTTTGAACACATCAATGTGCAAGATAATCCTTAGACATTAAAAGGACAAAGGATGATCAAATCATTGTAATTGCATAGTTCTTGGAATGTTTGTTTGTATATTCAGGAATATTTGGAATATTCAGGGAAAAAAATATCTTTCAAAGACCTTTCAATAACGATGCGATAGATATATATTAATCAGCATACTAGAATACATTTCAATCAATCAATATTGAATAAATCCTTTGGCACATACGTTTAAAGTGGAATGTACCACATTTGCTACAACAGCCACTTTGAAGCATGCAAGAGAACACTTGACAATACAATAATTTCTTGTCAAAGTTTTGTCATTGTTGTAAACATTTTCTGTTTAAAGTAATTACGTCATATATTATGTTTATTTTAATTGCACCAAACAAGAGGAAAGTTCATGTCAAAATTAAACGTCCAAGACCATTTCACCCTTACAGTGAAATTTTAATTAAAAATCACACTAAAAAAAAAATACTAAAGCATATATATATCTTTTTTTCAAATTTGACACTTATGTTCACAATAAAACACTATCTGCCATAGAAAATTGATCTAGTCTAGTTGTAATGAAATTGAGTTGCACAGTTTGACTTACAAAATAATAATGAAAAAAATAGTCAAGCTAAAAGCGCATGCAGGCAAGCATAATTCAATATGAAATGTGTAATAGAACCAGAAAACAAAAGTTTTTTAGGCTCCCAATTCACTCTTTATCTTATGTGAAAAAAAGTTAAACAAAATAGTTCTTCCAAACCATATCAACAAATACTGCATGTATTGTACAGAATATAAAACACACCATTCATGTTTTCCACACATAAGATGTTTATTTACTGTTACTTTAAGATTTCCATTGCAAACCCCCATCCACTCGTTTATGCCAAACTCTATTGCACAATAAGCAGCATACATTTTTGTAAATGTTCAATCTTTGAATGATAGTGAAGTTGCTTGTTTGTTAGTTTATATGTGATAAACAGCACTTAAACAGTCAGTGTGATGTGCCCAATCAACTGTGATGCAGGATGCAGATTTAATGAGATTTAGAATAAGGATAGGTGGGTGTTATTCAAGAGTTGTAAACGAGTAACTGATTTTGTGACTGGAGTTGCTCACTCAGTTTTGTAAATTAGGACCCGAATGGAGACTTGATACAACTCGGGTGTAAATAGCACATGAGTCATACATGTAATGTGAAGATCTTGCATGAAAGTGAGTCATGGCCCTCATGGGTTACCTAAAATTGGAATATAACATCAACGCTTTATTAGATTAGGTTCATAGGGGCCAGGCATGTGCTTCCCTTGTATGACAAGAGCATGTAATTTGCATATGTCCTCTATGTATTAAGACATGATAAAATGAAAGCTGGTCTTCAATGGACCTCCTTTTTACATTCAATATACTTTGGGGATACAAAAGGAATGCTAAGCCAAGCTGAACTGATTGAAATAGCTCATAATAATCACCAACACATGGGAGGGGAAGAAGGAGGATGACGATGATGATGGAAAAGGAGTGACTTTAAGAGGTATGATCTTGATAAATAAAGGGTGCTTTAAGGGAATGGAGTTAAGGAAATGATCTCATAGATTTTCCTTCTTTCTTTTTTTGATGGTAGAGTAGAAAAACAGATTGAAAGTGGTGAAAAAACTTGATTTATGAGTTATGTTGGCACTTACCTACATATCACCCTTTACCTGCAATCATGCATCAACAAAAATGCCATTTAAAGCAAAAACAACTTAAAAGAAAGTAGCAAAGAATTTTACTGGAAATGATTATATGTATCACAGAGTTGAAATTCAAGGTGTTTTTTAAAATAATTCTCTATTTTCATATCATTATTTAAACTATTAATTTTGAATGGAATTTTTTTTTTTTGTACCAAGCTGTTTCTCGAAGTTTTCTACAATATATGAAAGGAATGTTAAATATTATTTCCTTTAAAAGTGGAGTGGCTTGGGATTTAAAAGAAAGTAAAGAGTGGTAGATGTTGAGATAGAAGCATGTTTTAGTGCTGAAGGAGGCTCAGAATAGTGTTTGAAGAGTTCAATTAAATTTAGAACGCAGAAAGCATGTGATACATACAAACCTTATACTTTACAAACCAATTTGAGAGAGTTTTTTCATAGTGACAGAGGCAAAAGCTGTCTTCAGAACTTCATATCTAACATACAGTGTTTGTATTTTATATTCAAATAAATTTTCAGACAATTCTAAAACAAAATGGATGGGTATGTTCATACAACTTGTAAGAATTAAGAATAACAGAAAGATCTTTTTTTTTAATCTACAGTAGGCTTTTCACAAAAGACACAAAATATTCATTTTGATCTTTTGGGCATAAAATCGCCTACTTATATCTTAAATATGAAGCAAGATTGACCACACCTGTATCGAGCAACCTGTGAATGAAAAGATGTATTGTATGATTAATACAGCAAATGTCTCATAAACATAAAATAGGCTAGGGCTGTCACGATATTGATTAATTACTGCTATATTGCTTTCCTAAACAAACAAACAAACATTGTTAAAGTATCACAACATTTTTTTATATTTTAAATATGCTTTTTAGAAATGAACTTTCTTATTTAAGGACGTTGTTTGAACTTTTAATAAACCAATAATTGAAAAGTGCTAGATACTTTGAGTAATTGTGTGTCCTTTACATTTTGAGTTTATGCCAGATGTTTGAGTGGACATATTTCCTATATCACCATTTGTTGAAGATTGTGATTTAAATTATTACACATATAATTATAAAAAGGACACACGCCTATCCCATGTTCACTTCAGTGGGCCCTTTAATACTCCAACTCGGATTGATTTATTCACAGTCAGAGTGATTTATTCGCAGTCGGAATGATTTATTCGCAGTCGGGGTGATTTATTCGCAAGCCGGAGTGATTTATTTGCAGTAAGAGTGATTTTATTCACAGGACAGTCCTGCGAATAACCACACAGTATTCTCAAGCCCATACTGGAAAACATGTACCGTAGGTTATGCACTTGTAAATTGTATGACCCACTCCACTACCCCCAGACAGGGTGCGTCATTGACCATTTTTGCCTATGCAAAACGTGGATTTGACGCACCCCTCAGTCACTTCGGGGACTGACAAAGACTTACATATTTAAATGACCCACACCACAGTAAAAAGACTGACGCACAATTGACGCACATGACAGTCAAAAAATGACAGACATACGATGGAAAATGTCGCACATACTGTGTTAGGTGTTGCCTAATGACTTACCGTGAGTGACACACCCCTTAGTCATTTAAGTGACTCACATCAGTGAAAAAATGACTGACCATGACGCACCCCAAAGTCACACTTATGACTGACCAAACCTTCGCAGTGACGCACATGTTTTTGGAATGCAGTGACCCACCTTTGACTCACCCATACCGGGGGTAGTGGGGTGGGTCATACAATTTACAAGTGCATTACGCCGAAGATCTTCGGCGACTCGGCGTGGAGCATGCATGGGCAGTTTTTAAATGCTTCAGCGTAATTGGGCTTTTAAAGTTGACAAAAGCAATAAAGTACATTAAGCTAGAATATCTGGTGTGGCGTAATTAAAAACATTCAGAAGTTCCTGGCATAAATCTTTGGCATGAATGAGGAAACAAACTTTCCAATATTAATGAGTAGGACAATCGATGACTCAAGCCAGCCATGACAATTGTGTGGGTTAGGTTAGGGTATGCCTAGGGTCTAGTTCATGTTATTTGTCACGGCTGCCTAGCTTTACAGTAATTAGTATCATACATTTATGACATTTATGATAGGCCTATACAATTGTAAGCTGCATAAATAAATAAACAAATATAAAGGCCGGCCTAAATCTAAAATAATCCAATTAATGATTCATCAGGGTTGGTTTTGGACTAGTATAAGCTTCAAATTGATAGGGACCATACCGATTATTGTTTCTGAAGTGTTTACAACTTCCATGATCGGTGCAAAATACTCTGAAGGTACAGAGGACCTACTGCAAACAGTGCACAGTAACTTAGATAAGTCACTGACAAAATCTTGAAGGCCTAACAGCCTACCGTTACCGTTTAACGTTAACGATAACATTAGGCTTTGTTTAGGGTTTTATCTCACGTAAAATCACGGTCGAGATCAGACTTCAAATTAAGTACTTTCTTATTCATAAACATGAATGAATTCAATATATGTGTAATTTCAAACCCTTTTTTACACGACAAAAATATTCAATTGATCATCCGAATTAAAATACGCCAAAGTTTTAATTAGAAAATTACCTGTTTGGTTTCAGCCAAATTCTTGAGCTTACAATTCCAAATTCGGAAACCCACGAGAAAATTGATCGACAAGCAGGCGGGGCTTCTTTTTATACGTCAGATAATAGTTCCCATATATAGGAACAATTTGTCCAAATTTGGGGTTTCTTGCCTAAATGTAAATATTCATAACCTCATTTGCAAAAATGAGTGACAGATTTTAGATCGTAAGCCAACCTTTTTACAAAACGGAAAGTGCTTCTTAGGTCACGGCGTCCGCAAAATGAAAGTTATTCAAAAACGGTCTCAGGGAGAGGTCAGATTCCCGACTGTAACGTTAGACCTACACAACATTCAATTTGTGCATGGCATAAGATTTAATGCTGAATATAAACACAAACGAAATACTAATACTAGCAAATACTAGGAAAGAAATCAGAATAGATAGGACAGAGGTATTTAGGCCTCGAAGTTAGAAAAATATATGTTTTAATACGTTAAAAGGTTTTGGTCACTGCGTAATTTCGGCATGAACATTTGTGCTACAAATTACAATTCAATGCAAACTAGGCCCTGCATGCACGGAATAATATCTAATGAGAAAAACCAAAACCAAATTTTCTTGAATAATTTTACAAAGAGTGGTGGGTGTAAACACTTTTTCTAATGAAGTAAATGGATGTCGGCCAAATTTCCAAGCAAATTTGAGACTTTTACAGGTCTGCCATTCCTCTCTATGTTCACTCCAAGGAATACTAAAAAGTGTTTTCATCACATATGATATATAAGCAATCACAATTTAGTTTTTAGTTTTTGAGAATAAAATGTGATAACAATTCTCAATCCTGGCAGGAAAATGGTAAAATTGTTTCCAATGTAGTTGGAAAAATTACTGGTTTTACTCCTAATAAAAATGACCTTTGTCACACCCATTGCCAATATTTGTATATCATAGACATACTTTGACTGACTTGACCTAAACTTGAATTAAATAGAACATTAATTACATTTCATTGCATTATAAATGTGGTCGGTCAATAAAAAGGCATCTGAGCATTTCAGTATTGCTTGTCAGATATGAAAGGTTCTAACTACATGTACTGTTACAACTTACCAAGGTCAGAAAACAATCCTAATATTTAGATTTAAAAAAGAATACAGTGGGCTAATAAACCTACAGTAATAGGTACATAAATATATGATAAAATGTAGTCAAAAAATAACACAATGCCTAAAATAAATCAAGCTTTTATAAGTTAAGTGAAGGGCCAATAATGCAGTACCATATTTGCATTGTGTTGTTATTTGCTGGTACATATAAGCATATTAATATGTAAATATTTGGCTTCTAGATAAATAATAATTATCCTGCAAGCACTTTTGATGAAAAGTTGGTCTTCAAGCATGCACAAAGTTTACCTATTAAGTGAATTACTAGTGTAGGCAAAACAAAAAAGAGTATGCATAGATGCACTGTTTATATGTTCATATTCATAACACATTTCATACACTATAATTTAATATACAAGACTATGTACACATATCAAGTTGCATAACAGGTATTTAAAGCAGTAAGAAAGATTACATTTGGATGATCATGCATATAGTCTAAGAATATGATCTTATAATGTGATGAATAGACCATGTCTATTATTTTGTATTTATATTACTCATCTTTATACAGGAAAGCTAATTCAGCCGAAAGCTCCGTGGTTGAAATAAAATATATAATATCAAATATAAAACCAAACATCAGGAAAAGATTGACAAAAAAATACAGCAAAAGTAACAAACTATACATTAAAATGTATGATAAAATCTGAGACATCTAAAGAAGATGTCCACTTTCCAAGTTTTAATGATAGTACTATGTAAGTTTATGATTTCGTTTTAATCTGATCTCCTCATGAAGCTTGATGTTTAATGTACGTACTTTCGGTGGTGGAACACTGACAAATAGGCCTATTGCTTGATTTGGAATATAAAAAAAGTATGAACATGTAGTATTTGCAGTCATTCAAATAATCAATTGTTTATTGTGTGATTTCTTATAATGCCTTCTGTTATGTATGAGAATTCATTGCCGTAATCATACTAATTGTTACAGCTTGGACTGAGGGCGCCATTCTTATTTGATTTGCTCTCTTATGACGTAACCACGATGTAGTGAAAATACACTTGTTTCGAGCTCCTGGAATTAACCGTCTTTTGTCTATTTATAATATAAATGCCCCAACCAGGACATAACAATTTGGCGACGAGTGCGGAATTCGAACTAACACGATAATTTTGATAATTATTGGAAACTCACAAGGCAAGTAAGTCATACGCCTATGTAACGCTAGGCGTATGACTAACGTTAGAGATAAAACCACTGGTCTCTATACAGTGGATGGAACACGTTTGTGAAACGATGTTGATAGCTGGCCAGCCGGAGGAATAAGGGATTGTAATATCCACGAGACTGATAATTTTCACATAATATAATATCAATAATTCTTTCATGGACTCAATATCCGTGTGATCTGCAACTGCCAAAATACAACGTGAAATCAAACTGAAACATTTTGTATGAAAGTTGGGAACCAAAAGCTAATTTTAAACCAACAGCAAGTACCGTCGAGTACCGGTGCCAGTTTCGCGAAAAAAATCGGATAATGTCTTTTATTGTCAGAGACACTGAATAACTTTCAACTTTTTAAGCATGTTTTTGTATTCGGATTACAACAGTCCAAAGGCTAGGCCTATGGTGAAGCCAGTGAATATTTTCATATATTACTATTAGAGTGGAAGTCATTTTAGCCATGCCCAACAATCAATTTGATAAGTGGATGATGAAGCCAGCCAGCAGTAATTTCTACCAGCGGTTCTAATTGAAGTTGAAGCCAGCCAGCAGTAATTTCTACCAGCGATTAGGATTGAAATTAAAACCAGCTTAGGCCTGCTGTTACAAAGAATGTTAGATATTGTGAGATGCAAACATTCCAATTTTGATTTGCCTTATTCCACAAGAACCCTTGAAGATCTTATATTTATTCTATGTGGAGTGAACTATGAACAATTTTGCTTGATCTTTTATGATGATATCAGTGTTGATAAATAATGCAATTGTATGCCTATCGCCTAACGTTTAAAGCCTAACACGTTAAAGCCATTAATATAGCCTATATTATATTCATATTCAGATCAAATTCAGTAATAATATTTTATTGTTTAATCGTGACCAATAGGGATATATAAATATCAGCCATGCCTGACCCACCACCAATGCCTATAGTGGGTACAGTACCACAATTTGATACATATGCCAGTTTCAAAGAGTGGACTAAGGTATTAGATGCTTGGTTCGTTTCGAATGGTATCAAAGATGATGCAAAGAAACGGGCAGTATTTTTCACAAGCATTGGTAGCAAAGCGTACCACCAATTACGGGCGCTGCTACAGCCAAATAAGCCAAGTGAAAAAAAATACACTGAGTGTGTAGCGGCTCTGCAGTCGCATTTTTCTCCAAAACCTAGTGAAATTATACAAAGATATCGTTTCAATACATACACGCTACGCAATGGAGAAACAATTGGTCTATTTGTTGCCTAATTAAGACAATTAAGTGAAGGCTGTAATTTCACAATTTGCAAAATATGCTAAGAGATAGGTTGGTAGTCGGGGTCAAAGATGCAACCATCCAGCGCAAATTGCCGAGTGAAACCGCTCTAACTTTTGCCAAGGCCTTATCCGTAGCGACAGCCACAGAGAGATGTGGAAAACTTGAAAAGGATAGGGGTAGTCAATAAAAGCATGCATAAGGTCCAGCCCCACTCCTTTAGAAAACCTATGGCCCGCAAACCTAGGGAAAACAGGAAAGCTCCTAAATGTTCTGAAAGAGCCAAAACAGGCCAATATAATCAAGCAAGCCAGAGGTGTTGGAGATGTGGGTCGGTAAAACACATTCCAAACCAATGCCAATTTCAGAATGAAAAATTTTCCTGCGAGGAAACGGGACACACACAATCCCAATGCCAAAAGGTTCATGGTTTTAAAAAACGAATTGGAAAATCAAAATTTCACAATCTGGTGGGGTATTCTGAGTCAGACGACCCAGACAAGCAATCACCCTATGCATACTTACCTGCAGCCTCGGGTAGTAGTAATGAACTTAGACACCTGAATGGTGGGCAAGTAAATAGCCTTGGTCAGAATAAACCATACCTTTTAGAGGTTGAGGTGGAAGGCAGCACTGTCTCATTTGAGTTGGATACAGGTAGCCCATGGTCCTTAATGTCTGAGGAAAATTTCCAAAAGTTGGGCAACTTAGGCAAATTAGCTAGGACAAATGCTCAACTTAAAACCTATACTAGCCACCCAGTACATATCTTGGGGGAGGTTTTAGTCAATGTAGCCATGAGTGGTAGGATAAAGCAGTTAAACTTATTGATAGTCGAGCAAGGTGTAAGCTTAGTCAATGTAGCCATGAGTGGTAGGATAAAGCAGTTAAACTTATTGATAGTCGAGCAAGGTGTAAGCTTAGTCAATGTAGCCATGAGTGGTAGGATAAAGCAGTTAAATTTATTGATAGTCGAGCAAGGTGTAAGCTTAATCAATGTAGCCATGAGTGGTAGGATAAAGCAGTTAAACTTATTGATAGTTGAGCAAGGTGTAAGCTTAATCAATGTAGCCATGAGTGGTAGGCCAAAGCAGTTAAACTTATTGATAGTCGAGCAAGGTGTAAGCTTAATCAATGTAGCCATGAGTGGTAGGACAAAGCAGTTAAACTTATTGATAGTCGAGCAAGGTGTAAGCTTAATCAATGTAGCCATGAGTGGTAGGACAAAGCAGTTAAACTTATTGATAGTCGAGCAAGGTGTAAGCTTAATCAATGTAGCCATGAGTGGTAGGCCAAAGCAGTTACACTTATTGATAGTCGAGCAAGGTGTAAGCTTAATCAATGTAGCCATGAGTGGTAGGACAAAGCAGTTAAACTTATTGATAGTCGAGCAAGGTGTAAGCTTAATCAATGTAGCCATGAGTGGTAGGACAAAGCAGTTAAACTTATTGATAGTCGAGCAAGGTGTAAGCTTAATCAATGTAGCCATGAGTGGTAGGCCAAAGCAGTTACACTTATTGATAGTCGAGCAAGGTGTAAGTTTAATCAATGTAGCCATGAGTGGTAGGACAAAGCAGTTAAACTTATTGATAGTCGAGCAAGGTGTAAAGTTTAATCAATGTAGCCATGAGTGGTAGGACAAAGCAGTTAAACTTATTGATAGTCGAGCAAGGTGTAAGCTTAATCAATGTAGCCATGAGTGGTAGGCCAAAGCAGTTACACTTATTGATAGTCGAGCAAGGTGTAAGCTTAATCAATGTAGCCATGAGTGGTAGGACAAAGCAGTTAAACTTATTGATAGTCGAGCAAGGTGTAAGCTTAATCAATGTAGCCATGAGTGGTAGGCCAAAGCAGTTACACTTATTGATAGTCGAGTAAGGTGTAAGCTTAATCAATGTAGCCATGAGTGGTAGGACAAAGCAGTTACACTTATTGATAGTCGAGCAAGGTGTAAGCTTAGTCAATGTAGCCATGAGTGGTAGGATAAAGCAGTTAAACTTATTGATAGTCGAGCAAGGTGTAAGCTTAATCAATGTAGCCATGAGTGGTAGGACAAAGCAGTTACACTTATTGATAGTCGAGTAAGGTGTAAGCTTAATCAATGTAGCCATGAGTGGTAGGACAAAGCAGTTACACTTATTGATAGTCGAGCAAGGTGTAAGCTTAGTCAATGTAGCCATGAGTGGTAGGATAAAGCAGTTAAACTTATTGATAGTCGAGCAAGGTGTAGGCTTAATCAATGTAGCCATGAGTGGTAGGACAAAGCAGTTACACTTATTGATAGTCGAGCAAGGTGTAAGCTTAATCAATGTAGCCATGAGTGGTAGGACAAAGCAGTTACACTTATTGATAGTCGAGCAAGGTGTAAGCTTAATCAATGTAGCCATGAGTGGTAGGCCAAAGCAGTTACACTTATTGATAGTCGAGCAAGGTGTAAGCTTAATCAATGTAGCCATGAGTGGTAGGCCAAAGCAGTTACACTTATTGATAGTCGAGCAAGGTGTAAGCTTAGTCAATGTAGCCATGAGTGGTAGGATAAAGCAGTTAAACTTATTGATAGTCGAGCAAGGTGTAAGCTTAATCAATGTAGCCATGAGTGGTAGGACAAAGCAGTTACACTTATTGATAGTTGAGCAAGGTGTAAGCTTAATCAATGTAGCCATGAGTGGTAGGACAAAGCAGTTACACTTATTGATAGTCGAGCAAGGTGTAAGCTTAATCAATGTAGCCATGAGTGGTAGGACAAAGCAGTTACACTTATTGATAGTCGAGCAAGGTGTAAGCTTAATCAATGTAGCCATGAGTGGTAGGACAAAGCAGTTACACTTATTGATAGTTGAGCAAGGTGTAAGCTTAATCAATGTAGCCATGAGTGGTAGGACAAAGCAGTTACACTTATTGATAGTTGAGCAAGGTGTAGGCTTAATGGGTAGAGATTGGATGGAAGAGTTGGGAATCCATTTAAATGTAGAATGCCAAAACATACCAAGTCAAGTCAAGTACACACACGTACATGAAGTTGAAGATAGCGTAGGTAATAAGGTAGAGAAGGTGTTAGTGAAACACAGTAAAGTGTTTGACACAAGTAAGCCAGGCAAGCCTGAAGGCTATCAAGCTAAGGTATACCCCATAGAAGAAGAGAGCCTGTTTTTCAAACCAGCCCCAATGCCGCATGCAACCCGACATAAAGTAGATGAAGGGTTGGATGAATTATTAGCTAAGGGCATTATAGAGCCGGTAGAATTCTCCAAATATGCCTGCCTGATCGTAGTTGTGCCAAAGCCACATAGGAAAGTTCGCATTTGTGGCAACTACAAGCTAACAGCCAATAGGGTCTTAATACTAGAACAATATCCTATACCGACTCTTGAAGATCTCCTGCAAAAATTGCAGGGTGGTCAGCTCTTTACAACCTTAGATTTCTCACACGCCTATTTGCAGATAGAACTAGATGAAGCCGCTCGCAAGTTCACAACCATAAACACTCATAGGACTATCTCGATACACAAGGTTGCCCTTTGGTATAGCCTCTGCACCAGCTATTTTCCAGCGCACGATGGAATCTTTATTAGCAGGATTACCCATGTGCAGGCCATATCTTGATGATATAATTGTGAGTGTAAGAACTCCAGAGGAACATCTCAACAACCTAGAAAAGGTGCTAGAGAGACTCGAGAAAGTGGTCTGAAGTTGCAAAAGGAAAAGTTTGCATTTCTGGAAAGCTCAGTCCAATACTTAGGACACATATTGGATGCTGAGGGCATTAGACCAATGAGTGAAAAGATTGAAGCAATCCAACAAGCGCCAAGACCTACAAACCAGACAGAATTACAGGCATACCTAGGACTGCTTAGGTATTATAGGAAGTTTATACCCAATTTGTCACATCAAATAGCTCCGCTAACAGAACTGTTACAGAAGGAGTTCGCATCAAAAACCAAAGAGCAAGCAACGACGCCAAGCCCAAGGATCACAGGCAACAGCAGATTCAAATTGCAGATGGGGAGATGCACAGGAGAAAGCCTTTGAAGAGTCAAAAAAGCTACTTCAGGGTGAATCCCTACTAGTACATTTTCACCCTACTAGACCCATCCTTCTACAAAGTGATGCTAGCCTATATGGTTTGAGGCCCATATCATTTGCCTCCAGAACGCTGACAGCCAGCGAACGAAATTGTGCACAGTTTGAGAAGGAAGGATTATCTATCATGTTCGGTCTGAAGAAATACCATAAATATCTACATGGTAGACAATTCACTGTTGTCACTGATTACAAGCCCCTCATAGGTGTGTTTGGCAGCACCAAACCAACCAGCCAAATGGCCTCAGCCAGAATGACTAGGTGGCAAATTATCCTGTCGGCCTATGACTTCAATATTGTGCACAAGGAAGGCAAGAAGCATTGCAATGCTGATGGTCTTTCGAGGTTACCGTTGAACAGTGACAGAAAGAACGATGCATGGAAATATGCCAGCAATGTGCCGGAGGTGGAAAACCCCACCCTCCATCAACTCATTAATGATTTAGATCATCGTCCAATCAATGCAGATGAAATCAGAAGAATTTCAGTTAGTAACCCTATAATAGCCAGGGTAAGACAGTATACATTAACAGGTTGGCCTAGTCAAAGAGATGTAGAGGATAGGTTTAAACCTTTTTTTTATAAAAAGGATGAATTAAGCTTAGAAGATGATGTTTTGTTGTGGGGACACAGGGTTGTAATCCCTGATAAACAGAGCTAAGGAAAATTTGTTAAGTGAGCTGCATGCTACCCACCCAGGTATAGTTAAAATGAAGGCATTGGCAAGGTCGTACATATGGTGGCCTGCCATTGACAAGGACATTGAAAACAAATGTAGACAGTGTGAGGTCTGTCAAGAATTGCAGAACAACCCACAGCCAACCCCCATCTATCCTTGGGAATTCCCTAAAACAGCATGGATTAGGGTACACATAGACCATGCGTTTATCCTGAACAAAAACGTTCTTATTGTAGTGGACGCCTACAGTAAATGGATAGAGGCAGTAATGGTCCCCAGCCAGACAGCTGTTGCTACGATAATAGCAATGAGACGCCTGTTTGCCACCCATGGCATCCCAGATACCATTGTAAGCGACAATGGTACTGCCTTCCTTTCAGAGGAATTCTCTCATTTCTTGTCTAGCAACAGCATCGAGCATGTTCAAACTGCACCGAAACATCCCTCCAGTAATGGTCTTGCGGAGCGGGCACTTCAGACTGTAAAAAGAGGCATAGAAAAGATAGAGGGGGAAGGGGATCTTGAATGCAAAATCCAACAATTCCTTTTCAGGTATAGAATGACCCTTCAGGCAACAACTGACAAATGTCCAAGTGAGTTACTATTTAGACGTAAATTAAGAAGCAGACTCGACCTTGTTAGACCCAACTTGGCTAGAAAAGTCAAATTCAAGCAAAGTACAATGAAAGAGAACAAGGACAAAGGATCCAAACAAAGGAGGTTCTATATTTTAGACCCAGTGTTTGCCAAGAATTTTGCCCCAGGCCCAACGTGGTTAAAGAGAACAATCACAGAAATGCTATCCCTAGTCATGTTTGAAATACAACTGGAGGATGGGCGTCAAATTCGAAGGCACGCAGACCATATTCGACTGCGAACATCCGTTACCACATTTACCACCTATGGTAATGATAGTCTTGAATCTCAGGATCCAACAGTACATGTGCCTAATGATAGTTTGGGAATCATTCCAATAGAAACATGTGATAGTTCCTGAAACAGAATTAGGAGTAGAAGTAGCTCGGAACTCCTCCGAGCGAATTGAACCTAGCCACAAGGAAAATATGATAACTATAAGGTCTGCAAGAGAAAAGACACAATCAGTCAGGTTGAAAGACTATGTTGTACATAAGTAGGCTAGAATTACTGCTTTGGTAAAGTAGGCATAGTTGTAAGTTGAGTGAGATAGTTATTTTGAGGAAAAGTTAAGTTTGAACTAGTTAGAAGTTGAAGTTTGTTTAAAGGTGTTATAAGTTTACACATCAGTTACATTATAGCTTAAAAGAAGTTATCTAAGTCAGCAGGAGCAGAATTTATGTTGTGTTAAGATGATTTTGTCAGAAACAAGGTATTCAAGATAGTACTTAACTATACAGGGCTCTGCAATGCTTAGCTACCTATGTTTCATGACCATACAATAATCAAACATAAAGAAAACACAATGTCACACTGCAATATCAATTATATGCATTTTATTGGTAAACCCACATCACGTATTTTGCTTATTACATATCACAAATTTGAAAGATATTTATATACAGCATTCTGAGATATATCATAACTTCACAAATCTTGAACAGATATTGTTTATTTGCTATATGTTAATTAACTGTTGATGCATACATCTGATATCCATTTCACTAAGTCAAAAGAATTACTTTTTACCTAAAGGGGGAGGAATTGTTATGTATGAGAATTCATTGCCGTAATCATAATAATTGTTACAGCTTTGAATAAGGGCGCCATTCTTATTTGATTCGCTCTCTTATGACGCAACCACGATGTAGTGAAAATACATTTGCTTCGAGCTCCTGGAATTAAGCGTCTTTTGTCTATTTATAATGTAAATGCCCCAACCAGGACATAACACCTTCAAAACTATTTCCTTCATGTAGCCTAGCCTAGCCTATTTGAAAAAAAAGCATGGCGGCATAAGTACAAACAGAGTTTAAGCAGCTAACAATATTTTATATTTTTGCAAGTTTCCAAGTTGTTATACTCTCCTGTCTACCGTTAAAAACTTTTTCATGTGTGTTTTGGATCGTTTTCCACCAAAATGTCACAATCTGGAGCATGGGGACACAACCATCTTGCCCTTGGTCACAACGTAAGGCGTTAGAGTCCTATTACGCGATAAGACATTCCAACGAAGCAGTAGCGGATTCTGAACTTGAACTTGAAGATGAGGAAAACAAAAACTAGCAAAGTGCAAATGAGAGTTTTCAATCTTCAATAGAAAGATCGATGGATCAATTTAAAGTTCGATTTCACAACTTGAATGTGATTTGGGTCGTGCCATTGACTTTCAAGGAAAGAGAATTGGCAGTCTTGAAGGTAAATTGAAAAGTCAGGAGGAAACTAACCGTAACCTTACTGTTAAGGTTGCGCACTTAGCGGCTCTTGTGAAGAACATCTCAAACCAATTAAATAAGACAGAAAGGATTTCGGGACGAAATAACCGGAGAATTGTAGGCATCCCCTACACCAGAGATGAAGTATGTGAGGACATTGTCAAAAATCAAATGTTATCAAAGTTTGATGATATAGGTGACGAACACATTGAGAGGGCACAGCGTGACGGGAGATGACTGGATGGGCGGCCCCTACATATTCTGGTGCGCTTTTTGTCTTTCAGGGACAAGATTAATGTTCTTAAAAAGTCAAGACTCAGTCTGAGGGAGCAACTCTTCTACATCACAGAGGACTTGACGATGGTGGATCTAAAAGAGAAAAGGAGGTGGTCTAAGGATGTAAAGGCCCTCTATGACCATGGTACAAAACTTTAGTTTTCTGGTGGTTTTTGGAGGGATAGTTATGGGAAATCTTATTGTATACGTTTATCTCAGACGATAATGGTCGCCTTCTTTGCTTGCAGATTAAGCTTAATGATTTAGAGTTTCTTTTGATTAACGTTTATGTTCCCGATATTGACACTCCTTCTTTTTTCCGAAATATTAGGCGTTCTACTTCTAACTTCCGGGGTGATTACATCATTTGGGGTGGGGATTTTAATATGGTTTTAAATATGTCACTAGATAAAGAGGGTGGTCGACCATCAACTAACTTTAAGGCGCGGCAGGAGGTCTTTAATATCATGCCTGATTTGGACCTCGTTGAAGTGTGGAGGGAAAGGAACCCTTCTTGAAGCGTTATTCCTGGTTTTCAAAAGTGGCTAAAATGTGTTATTGATTCTTCCATTGTTCCAAGTATTAAAATAGATCACAAGTTGATTACTTTAAGTTTATAATCTTTCAATTGCAAACGTAGCAGAGATTTTTGAAAATTTGATGTCTCTTCACTGAACGATGACTGTTACATTACGACAGTTAATGATTTTATTAAGTCAACTATTAATGACAATTCTTATCTTAATCCCTCTCAACTTTGGGAATATTCTAAGTTGGTCATCCGTTCTAAAACAATTTTGTATTTATTTAAAAAAGGCCAAGGAACGTCGTCTGCTTGAGACAAACATTTTGAGGGATATTTGTACTGCCGAAAATAATTATCATCGTAATCCATGTGATGAATTACATACTAAGATAAGTCAATGTAAAAAAGCGTTAGAAAATTTGTATGTACAGAAACTACAGAGTTCTATTGTCCGTTCAAGAGCTAGGTGAGTAGAGTATGGTGAAAAATGTTCGAAGTACTTTTTGGATCTTGAAAGGCGCAGTAAGAGTATGAATTGAATAAATAGCTTATTAGATGAGTCTTGGAACATTATTACTGATAAGGATATAATCCTGTTGCATATTCACTCTTTTTATCAATCTCTTTATGCCTGTTCTAACAGTTGTAATCCGGATCCTTTCTTTGTAAATCAAGGTCATAAGTGCCTTAGTGACAATCGGATGCTCATCTGTGAGGGCAGGCTCACTTTAGCTGAATGCACTAACTGTTTAAAGTCTTTTTCTTAAAATAAGTTGCCTGATTCGGACGGCTTTCCCTCAAAATTGTATACCTTTTTCTGGTCTGAGATAGGTAACCTAAAGTTGAATTCTCTTAATAATGCTTTTTCTCAGGGCCATCTCTCTTATTAGTAGAGCCGTGGTACTATTTCTCTGATACCCAAGGATGGCAAGGATACTTGTTTACTTGGTAACTGGAGACCAATCTCTTTGCTCAATGTAGATCGCGTCCCAAATTAAACAATTTCTTAAGATCAAACCGATTTTATAAAAGACCGGTGTATCGGTGAGAATATTCGCAAGGTTCTTGATACAATTTCTTAGTGTAATAAAAAGCAGTTGGAGGGTTTTCTTCTATTAATTGATTTTGAAAAGGCTTTCGACGGTCTTGACTGGTCTTTCCTTTCAAATGCTTTTGCATACTTTAACTTTGGTAACGATTTGATTAAGTGGGTTCAAACCTTTAATGTTAACGCTTCTGCTTGTGTGATGAATAACGGTTACTGTTTTTTTTTAAGGTTCGCCAAGGTTTGCGTCAAAGTTGCCCATTAAGTCCTTACCTTTTTGTTTTGTATGCGGATTTTTTTGCTATTAAGATAAGGGCGTAGAGTACTATTCGGAAAATATGCACCCGCAATAAAGAAATAAAAATTATGCAATACGCTGACGACACTTCTCTTTTTGTCGATGGTAGTGAAGAGACGTTTGTATCCGTTTTACGTGTATTAGAATATGTTTATAAGTCATCTGGCTTAGGGCTAATCTGAAGATCTTACCTTTTCCCACTAGGACATTCTAGTCACTCACTTGCAGACTATATTGACAATTTTGATTTCCCGATTAATACTGGCCCAATCAAATTTCTTGGTATTTTTTTTACATAAAGAGATGAAGACTTGTTTACTCTCAACTACCTGCCGAAACTCACTAGACTTAAAGATGAGTTGCGGATGTGGTCCCAGCGGAATATTTTCCCTCTGGGAAAAATTACTGTCATAAAAGCTTTAGCCCTTTCCCATTGAATTAATGTTGCGTCGGTCTTGCCAAATCCACCTCGTGGGTTTTATAAGGAGCTTGATTGTGTTTTGTATAATTTGATCTGGAATGGGAAACCCGACAAAATAAAACGCCGTATTTTTATTAATTCAACTGTCTGAAGGTCTTGACATGGTACACATCGAGTCTTTTTTTTTTGTAATGCTCTTAAAATTGCATGGGTAAAACGTTACTTGGTTAGCGACAATTCATCTTGGTCTTTTTTGTTGATATCTACCTCTCTTTGAAGGGCAATAGTTTCCTTTTTAAGTGTTTATCAAATGCCAGGTGATGTGAACATTAAAAATAAACACATCAACGATGTCTGCCGGGCATGGGCTTATGTTAATTGTAATAACCAGAGTTGTTTTTCTAACGAGATAATTTGGAGAAAAAAGTCATATTCGTATTAACAACAAACCCATTTTCATTTCTACCTTGCTGGCAAAAAATTGTCGTAGAGTTTGTGATTTCTTAGCCGTTGATGGTAGCTTTTTAGACTATGAAGATTTTTGCCAAAAGTTTGATGTTTACTCTGTGCCATTTACTACGTATTATGATATTTACTAGAGCGATTCCTAGAGAATGGATAAGCTCTCGTACAAATAAGGATGTTGATACTAACATCACTCCGCCTGAATTATTAGTTTTAAAATTTGGTGATGTAAAGGTAACAAGATTTGTGTATAAGATTCTGGTAAATCGTTTAACTCTAAATCCAATCGCTTAGCGGAAATGGATAATTGATTTTTAAGATAATGTTCTTAATTGATATTCTATTTACCGTTCTTGTCATGTTTCTGTCATGGATACCAAAGTGAGTTATTTCCAGTACAGATTCCTTAAGCGCTTCATTGCCACAAATCAGTATTTGTGTGAAGTGGGAGTTTGTAACGATTCTCTGTGTAGCTTTTGTCATTTGAAATTGAGACAATAATGCATCTCTTTTGGAGCTGCTATTATACACATTCCATTTGGGTGTGTTTGCAAAACTTCCTTGTTGTAGCAATTTTGCCACTTTCATACGAGGTTATTTGCTTCGGCGATATAAGTGATAGTTATCTAAACATTGTTATTTGTAATGCTATGTTGTTGTTTTTTCTTCGTAAATTTGATAAAAGTATTCCTGTTGTTAGGAACTTCCTTTCTAGGTTGAGTCACCTCTTAAGGGTCGAGAAGTAAATTTATGTTAAAAACGATCGGTTAACCACTTTTTTAAAAAGCTTGACTCACTTCCCAATTTAAGAGATCTTTGTTTTGAGATTTAAATTTCTTCTTTTTTTAATCCAGCTGATGTTAGTTGTTGCCTAATGCTTTTGAATTGTTCAATACTTTATTTTATATTATTTTATTTTTAAATGTTATGTTCTTTAAAGTTTTTTTGTTTTTGTAACTTATCTCTTCCTTTTCTTCTCTTTTCCTGGTTTTTCAGAGAAAATTATTTTTGTATATTTTGTTATCATTGCACATAGTATTCCTGAATCTATTGTGATTTTCATCGTGTTTTTGATATTGTAATGTTACTACTAAAGGAGCACCGCTAGCATTTAGAGTACCAGGTTGTTGTTTTTTGTTTTTGTTCTTTGTTAAACGCGGAAAATGCACCTAAAAAATGTAGCCTAGCATGAATATCAAACTTTTTAAAAAGTACAACCATTCTTGGCATGTATATCTACAATTTATAGCCATTCTATACAGGTACGATCTTATATCATTCAAAATAGTGTAAAAAGAACCTTATTTCAGTGGCCCTTGCTTAGTTAAGAAAACATTCACAAGGTGTACCCTACCAAAAAGTATATATAAATCCCAGAGAAAAATTCCAGATCAAATCCACATCTATATTTGGTATAAATTATATGAATAACCAGATAAAGACATGAAAATTACTCGTATATAATAAAATGAACATTTAATTAATTTAATATCTACCTTGATGTAGTTATATGTAATTAAATATTATTCAGTGATGCTTTCGTTCATTTCTGATAACATAACTTCAGTAGGTTTAAGGTTCAAATTAGTAGGTAGGCTTACTGGCTGAAAACATACCGTAGGCCATATCTGCAATATTTTTTTTCACTGATTCTGGTTCTACTCGGATTTGCGGCTTATATCTTTTGAATTTGATTAAAGTTTAAAATTAGACCTAATACATAGATAACAATTGCCGAAAGAGTTTTCACAGCAATCAATGACTGGTTAATCGGATCTGTAATTTCATGAGTGAACGTTAATACTGGCCTTGGTTAAAAACTTGTGCAAAGTTTAAGTTTTGTTTACTTGCGAAACAACAAAATTTCAATTAAAATTACAACCAACTGTGTAAGTTACTCCCCACTACTATTTTGGTAGAAATTATTGACTGAATTTAAGCGAAATCAATGATGAAATAGGTGAGTATAACCCATTTTACATTGATTTACCGATAATCAATCCAGCACAATATGCGTAGTTTGCGTACGTACAATTTTCCGCACTGTGCCTACCAATTTGCCAGCGCTTGTAAAGTTGGATGGTAAACGACTTTTAAGTTAGGTCTATAAAATATTACAAAATAATATGAAAATATCTTCTCATCTCTCAAATCAAAGAACTTCCTGTAAAATTCCTCTGGCTATGGGTTTGCTTTATTGAAACTTAATTCTATAAAATTGCAAGTATTATTTTCAAAAAAAGGCAAAATAAAATGTCAAAAGAGTAAGAGTTGATTCTCTTCATATACCATTTCCACGATTTCATCAGGAAAAACGCTCAAGGATCTCGAGAAATCATCGAATAAAGAAATCCTCGGTGATATATATGATGCGCTTATAGACAATCATAGCTTGCACAAAACAAAGTTTTAAAGACTTGAAATTAACGGTGGCAGGAAAAAGGGAACAATTCTCAAGTGAATTTATAATTTTAGTATACTGCATATTTCACTGGCAGACATGTGATGAAAATATATTTTTCATTTTAGAAAAACAAATTAAATTGTATATTGCTAAGCTATAGGCTATGCAACTATCATAGTCAGTATAGTTTATACATGAAGTGGTTGATTTCAATGTAAAATTAACTGTGGCAATTAAAAACATCATAAACATTGCTTCAGATTGACTACTTTACTTAAAATAAGGCCGAACTTATGAACTTAATTTGGAAATACCATCAATTAAATTTCATTTCATTTTCTTACGTATATTTATTAGGGCTATATTTGAGTAATTCTAAGTTTGCAATGCATTGATTTTGATCGTGCATTTATTTTGAGATATTTTATATCTGTGAGATTTGAAATGTGTGTTTCTTCCTTAAAATCTAAAACAAAATGGGTCCCAAAGCATAATGGCTGTTTTATTCATTTAAAGACAAACTGGGAAGAAAAGGGGAACCCTTGCAGCCATGTTTTGGCCATGAGGAATTTAATAAAAGTATTCTCATGTGTACAAAAATGAATTGCATATATTAGTGAGTTGCATGTGAAAATCCTATTTCTACCATTCTTAGAAGCCATTGAGGCTTTACCTATCCGCCCATTATGTTGGGTATTGGGTCTATCAAGTCCGTCTATTTAGACATGAGCAGATGAAAGGAACGGTTCAAAATCAAAACTCATAATCGGATACCTTTGATATAAGTTAAACAGGGCTCAATTAAGGTCCAACTGAAAACATTGCGCTGTTCTTATCCAGTATAATCACCAAACACTGAATACATTAAATGATGAAGAGGAATATATTTCTTAATCTGAATATGCTAATCCGTGTTTTCCAATCAAAGCTAAGCCGTGTTTCCCAATCAAAACTAATGCAGAAAATCCATTCGGAAATGAGATGCTATAAGACTAATTTAAATATTCTAAATTTAAAGACGTTTTTCAATTGTCAAATAAAAATAAGATAGATATGTCCTGAATCCTGCTGCAATAATAATTATTACACCCAGTCTTACTGCGGCCATGCCTGTCATCTCAATTAGAATAAGTAAATAACAGTTGATATTTTAATACAATGCACGGAGCTCCCGTTTAATTCTAACATTTTCATCACTGACAAATATCATCTAAACTTACGTCATATTTTTTTTAACAAATCAGTGATTATATTCATATATGGTAATTTATGTATTCGAAATAGTTAATCTGCCAGGGATCCACATCCCACAAATTGTTGACTGTCAATGTTATAAACACAACTTCTGAGGATTAAAGAACACTAACTTGCATAAGAAAGTAGACATCAAGCATTTGCATAAACTAGCATATGCAAATATGTATAGAAGAGCGAAGACCTGTAAATGGCGTAAAATTATTACCCTTTAACTTTCTTACAGATTGTAATTAGTGGCGTCAGTAGACCATTTTGACTGGGGTATAAGAATAACATTTACCGACGATCTCAAATTAGCATCCCATTTGAAGACAAAACTGCCCCTCTGTAAAAAAATTAACAATCAAAATCGGTATTTTTACCAACCTGATACCAGATTTACCGACTTATCTCAAATATTACCTCAAAATTTGGAGGTGTGACAACCCGCGCACCCCCAGGTATTTACGCCCCCTTTTATGATAATGAAAGCTTTTTAATCTCCAAGGTTAATTATATATTGTTACGTAATATAATAATTTGTTAATAATGTTTCTATATCTATTCAATGTAATACTAAGATAGTACAACTTACCTCCTGAAACAACTGTGTTCTCCATTGGTTACATATCGTAATCCATGTAAGGTAGACTGTGTGGAATATTCTTTCATATTCTCTGCACATGAACATTTGCCTTTCCACTTTGGTATGCATAAGCAATAATCCTTGAAACAATTTGCATCGTTCCGAACGGAGTCATCTCGTTGTTCGTTTAGTTCCATGTTTTATTTCTCTCTTCCTTCTGAATATGAATAACAAGAGAGCTGCATTCAGGCTTTTAATGATCAAGTATTTCATTCAATTACTTTTACATGGAATGCGAAAATTACCTAGTTTTAACCGATTTATTTATTAATCGAAAATCCCATACCTATCCTTAAAACAATATTTCCATTGGCATATTAGCAATTCAATTACTTAAATTTTACATTATAGTTGTACGAAATGTTTGTGCATTATCACAAAAAAGCTTGATCCACCTGAGATGATACTGACAGATGGTTTAATGTTAGTGTAGTTCAACTAAAGATTAACGACAAAAGCTTCAGAGAAGGTGAATTCTTTTTCATCGACCTGCAATATGAATTATATTATTTATCTATCGTAGTATAACATCCAACAATAGAGAACGGAAAGTTAACATTGACCTGTGACCCGTATTAGGACATCAATACAATATTTCAGAGAGTCCTTTGACCTTTCCAATGAAAACAAAAATATTCGATTATAAGGTATCACAAATAAAACTCCGTCACCTGTATTGCCCAAAGTACCGTATGTTATTAAGATTTATGTTCAACAGTATAAAAGTAGGTCACCGGGATAATGACATGTGTCCATTGCCATCGCTATAAACAATATTTTAATAATGCGTAACACAAGTGAAAATCTTGCACTCGTAATTTCCAATGCCCACTTGTTTTGAATAAATAACGTCAACAACATAAAGCTGATCATTGAGTCCAAAACTCATGACCTGCGACCATTTGAAGAAATCAAACATCATTTACTACCAAAGTTTGTGATAATTTACCATCCCTAGCAGCTGAAACTTGCTTTTAATTCAAAAACTGCTGTAGAAAGGTCAAAATACGGTTAATTCACATTTCACCAACATAGCCAAACACACGCAGTGATCATTGGATCATAGTTGGCCTTGTTCTTGATTTTGAGGGTTAACCCTCGACCGCTGAAAAGTTTGACCTAATTCTCAAGTGTTGTTTAACTAAGGATTATATTCTATAATTACCTGTATTTCCGCCCATGTGACAGGGTTTTACGGCACAAAATAAAGTTTACTGAAAATCTAAAATATATTTTGTTGACCTTTGCCCACTAACCTTGAAAATGTGCGTCAATATCTAGAAGGCACACTGTACCTGACACCAAATTTGTGTAAACGAACAAACAATTTTTACATTAACGTTACACTCAAATTCACCAACGGACAGACAAAATCTCCACCTTTGACCCCATATTACAAATGTACAAGAGTATTCCCTTGAATTTTTATTTGATTTTATATGATAGAGGGGTCTTAAATAAACAAATTTTATGTTGATATTTTATTCCTTTCAGGAATTATTGTATTCCATGGTGGTGTAGATTGACCGATGCAGTATACATTGTGAAGTCATAGTTGCACCTACATGACATTTGCTAGGTAATATTAGGTACATGAACATGAAATCATATTCGTGTATGGTGGAAGCTATGCCCATCTCAATATTAAACAAAGTGTTTTGCCAATAATTTAGAAAGAGAAAGGTAATCTTCAAAGTGCAGTTTTGGCATCACAATACTAAATTAGACTTCCTGCGTTAGTTATTTTCAACACACTGTAGGAATCTTTTAAATATCAAAATAATACATCAACATGTTTCTTTGCATCAATGTATTTGTGTAATTGTCTTCTTATACACGAATATTCCTTTAAGACTATTTACACATGTTATATGGTATTTATGTGAGACCTAATATTACACCACACATTAAATACAGGATGGTGCGTAGGGTCTTAGAATGAGGAACATACGTATAAAAGGTACGAAGAGACTGAAATATCTCATCCCATGTATTGCTTACATGGGTGATGAGCTGGAAACTAAACAATGAATTACATAAAATGATTGGCATTTGCCAATTCTATCATCAAATTCATTTCAATAAACATACAGTATCATGCGGTAAACTTTCATACATAATAAAATATTAAAAGAAAACATTTCTATTTAAGACCAATTTTATTTAATCATGAATCACAGCAACAATATCAATAACAAATATAATTTGTATATCTATCATCATTAACTGAATGACATATGCACAACATTTTTGTGACTGTATTTTTACTAAAGACAAAAAATGTGTTGACAAATACATACTTGGCTAACATTGTGCAGCTACAAAATGTACAGCTGTAAAATTGTTTATTAAAAATGTAAATATTGCAAGAGATATTGGTTGAGTATGCACTAAAAAAAAAACAGTGTATGCTTCATTAAACCGTAAGCGTTTAATTGCCGTAGATGACGTGTTTTGGTGACTTATAATCGTACTTGCCCGATCTTGTGTCCCAGTCTTACAATAATGCCTTTTGATAAAGATTTCCATCCACATGTTTGCATCAAAGGCCTTCTAAAACCATTTTTACAGTCAAAAGACATATGACTTCTTAGTGTGTTTTATTAGTATATTGATCCATTGTTAATCCAATGAGCCACATCCTAGCCTTATAAACATGTGTACCATGGCGTGAAATATTTACAAAATATCCACAAAGTTGTGTATTTTTTAAACATCCATATTTCTGTGTAGATATGTATAATTGACAAATCAATAAGCGAGGTGGGATGAGCAACGCAACGTATAAACAATTGTATTAACAACTTTTTCATAAAATAAATACAAAATTCTGCATAAAAATTGATTTAAGTACAACAAGACATGTGTTTGGTTATCAGTATACATACAGACTGGTATACTGATAAGCTAAAGGAGGCAAAGATTCTTCGACGCCGACTTGAACGCCAGAACCTCAAATCAGAGTCAGATAACGATCGCTCTTTTTACCGTGCCCATTGTAATAAAGTTTGCTATCTTGCCAGGAAGGTAGGTAAATCTATTCGTCTATTCCAAAAAAGTTATTGACTGTGGTAATTATCAGAGGAAATTGTTCAAGCTTAACAAAGCGATTTCTGAATTGGAACAAACGATTTTTCTGAAGTTTTCTGTTCGTTTTTCACAGAAAAAATAGTCAAAATACGTCAGACAATCACCACTTATAATAACACTCTTTTCTCACCTTTAACAGTCCGTATCCACGCTCTCGCCCTGTTAATGTCCCATAGTTGACATCTTTCAAGCTTACATCTGATGATGAATTTAGGAAACTTATGCACCGTCAGCTTCCTGCAGCCTCGATCCTCTGCCAACTTGGCTACTGAGGGATTGCATGGACGAATTTATACCTTCATTGACTCACATCATAAATCTGTCTCTCAAAGATTCTAAAGTCCCAACACAATTCAAGGAAGCACAAATAATTCATTTTCTCAAGAAACCTTCATTAGACCCAAACAATTTCAGTAACTATCGTCTGATATGAAATTTCTTTTTTTTTTATTAAAATGCTGGAGTGGGTCGTGGCAGCTAGGAACACAGAACATCTCTCCATCAACAATCTTCTTGATACCTACCAAAGTGCCTATAGATCATTCCACTCAACTAAAACTGCTCTCCTTCGTATTTATAATGACATTGCTATTGCCTTGAACAACCGTAAAATGGTTTTTCTTGCGCTTCTTGATATGAGTGCTGCCTTTGACACCAAAGATCATAATATTTTGTTCAATCGTTTGCAAGTTGGTTTCAATATACAAGGGCCTGTTTTATTTTGGATTAAATCGTACCTGACTAATCGTGCCCAAAGAGTTTGCATTAAGGAGAGATCATCAAAGCTTTGGCGTTCCACAAGGTTCTGCCCAATCCTTTTTTCAATGTATGTATCGCCCCTGGCCGACATCGCCAAGATGCACAATATTAATTATCACTTGTATGCCGACAATAGTCAACTTCATGTTGCTTTTAATCCAGATGAGACTCCAACTATGCTACTTCAAACATGCATTCTTGACTTTCGTAGTTGGCTGTCCAGCAACTTCCTCAAACTCAATCCCAGCAAGACGGAATTATCTCTGTTTGGTTCATCTCATAATCTATCTAAATTGAACAGTTTATCTCTTGAAATTAACCGTAACGTAATGACTTCAACTGATCATGTTAAAAATCTAGGTATTCATTTTGACTCTAAACTTTCTATGGAACGTTTCGTAAATGATAAAGTAAAAACCTCTTCTTATTATCTTTGCAATATTTCACGCATACGTCACTATTTAACGCCGACAGCCACGAAAATATTAGTTCATGCTTTTATTATTTCACGTATTGACTATGCCAATGCTGTATTCTTTGGAGTAAACTCTAATTTGATTAGAAGATTACAGATTTTACAAAACAATGCGACTAGGCTTATATTGAATCAAACACGCTCCTGCCATGCCAACCCTCTTCTCTACCATTTACATTGGCTTCCAATTGGTCAACGAATCGTTTTAAAGCTTTTAATTATTGTTTTTAATTGTTTACACAACAGAGCTCCTGATTATCTATCTCAGCTTCTTTCATCTTACAATCCAAGCCGTACCCTCTGTTCAAGTTCTACAAACATGCTTATTGTACCAAAGTCAAATAACAAATTTGGTGATAGGAGTTTTCAATTTGCCGCACCTCGTCTCTGGAACAACTTGCCAATTCATTCACGTACAACATGCTCCTTTTACTCTTTCAAACGTTTACTCAAAACTTACCTTTTTAGGGAATGCTGTTTGAGTAGGTCGAATAGACTTACATACAATATAACAAAGCCCACTGATGACATACACTATGATAAGAATATCTTCTTTTCTCTCCATATAATGGATGCATTAACAGACATTTATATGAATAAATACAAAATGTAAACAGTAATATAATCAGACAATTAGATGTGCAGATATAAAACAGACAACTATTTTAGTTGTTAAGTATAAAAAAGTATCAACTTACCTTACGAGTAAGTATGTATTTTACACATTGCCAGGTGTATCAGTATCTAGAACGTCGCAACAATATCACAATATATGAATCTTGCTATTCCGTTACTGTATATGCAACATACGTGTCTAATATCAATAAGAGCACGTATCCTATTAGTTCCTCTTCAAATACAATACTTTCCATCATTACAATGGAAATTCAGTACAATTTGACTGCTATGATTTAAGACAGCTCTATTCCGCAGATAATATTGATATTTAGAAGAAAGTGATATTAATGCAAACATTACTGGATGCTCAATGACATACGCAGGTGACTGTCCTTTTAAATGAATTGAAATTACTACAAAGAACTAATTACAAAAACGTGAAAGGAAGCGATCGAAGCATAGTCATGATTATTATTGTTATAAAGAAGGAAACCTATTTAACACAACAATAAGAATGATTCTCTGTGGTAATTCACACATACATTAACGCATAAGCCTCTTGATATATGTTTGTGTTGGTTTATCACCGAATATCACTCTCTGGGCATGTATATTTGTTTATTCTTTCTTTTTGAGCCAGTGATTGAGCGAGAATGTTAACATGCGTTTCAGGATATATTCCGGTAAATATAAGTTTTATCTAGTGTAGTATTGAAATAACATCAAATTGTCACATTTCTGATAATTTGCCTGTATAACCCTTATTATATGGTATGTGACACTAATAGGTTATCCTTTAAATTTCATGGCAAATTTTAATCTTTAAAGGACAATTTTAAATAATATATCCTTTAAAATCCTTATGGTGCTTTCTTATTATATATCAAAATCCTTATGGTGCTTTTTTATTATAAGAACAGGCATTTGGTATATACATTGGTGTAATAAGTTAAATATTACTTTATTAAGTAACGTAGCTACTTTATTAAGTAACTTACGTTGCCGAAACATGAGGGCTTATTTTGGGCCGCTAGATTATTCAAATACAATTTTTTGCACAGGATGGTATCGATAACTTTTAGTATGAATGCATGAACCAACCGAGATATATTTCACTTGACATTAACTGTATACTTTATTTTTCAACTTGATTGATAATGAGACTTCTGTTGTTAATAAATTCCCATAAATATCAAATATTTGAAATATTTGGTAAATTTTTTAAAACATAGGCAAGTTGGGTGTACGAACTTTTGTGGGGTAAGTTGAGTGCCTGTTTATGACGTCAGTGTGTGTCTAGGGTTGGCATCGTAAGATTTTTTCCACCATGTCAAAGGCCTTGTTATTTTATTCTACCAGCGACTTCCTTTAAGGATTACTTTAGGGGTAAAGCAAGAATTTTAGCAGGAAAGGAAGAATAGATTGATAGAATTGGAGTTCAAAACTTTGATTTTCTCCCCTAAAATTAAAAAAATTGTTTGAAAAAGAAAAAAAAGTTGATTTTTTCCAAAAAGTTCAAGAAATGTATGGGACAAAAAATGTAAATATTTCTTTGTGGGGTATAATTACGAAATATTAATGAAATTAAAATTGAATAAAAATCTTATTTGCCTCCACGTTAGATACTTGCAGTTTAGTAGGCCCCTACCTATCGAAAACCTAAAGAAAACTTGAGAATTGTGGCGTTGTAGTTTTATCACACCCTTAATAGGCCTGGTATCAGTATTGTACGACCACTTGCAACTGCTAAGTCTTGTTCAAAATGGATTGCAGAACTTATACAAAACTCAGAGAAAATCAGAGCACGTATACATCTTTATAACCAGGGTGAGTTTTAAGATGTAAATTTAAAAGGTTTTTCAAGATTACACATTTTTAGCTGATTTATGAGAAGCATATGTGAAGATATTCCATTTAAAATTCCTTATCTGATTTAATTTATTTTGTTCCTAATCTTGTTTGTCTACCATTTTATTACATATGACTAAGAGTCTAGTGTTATGTAATACTAATAGACTAAGGCTAGGCCTATAAGCAGTCTGTTCGGTAAATTATCAGATTGGGCAGTTCCAGAAAATATGTGCACGTGTGGGTCAGTGTTAAATAGGATTTGTATTTAGAGCGCGGGGGGGGGAGAAAGAGGAGGGGGGGGGGGTTGGTCCGTGATTTGGGATTGGGCCTCCGGGATCATGATTTGGGTTTTTCGGGGAGGGGGTTGTAAGCTTAGGCCTAGTTGCAGAATACCCCGAAACTTTTAGGTTAAGTATGAATGAATTTATCTTGAGGAATATTTTCAAGCAGACATTCCCTGTTTTGGCTCCATGGACTTTAGGAATACTTTACCAAGTTCCCATCGATACCCTCTGCTGTGGCTCTGGACTTTCGGGATGAAATTATGCTTGTGATGGTTATTTTTGCATATTCTCATACACACACGAGAAGAATCTACAATGCTTCTGTGCTTGGGATGGAATTTTTTTACTCATACTGCACATATTCATCCTCGAGCGGCTCCGCTGGTTCCACACTTGTCATTTTAAGAACAACTCATAGTTCAATTTGGCAAATATATTTATAGTGTTTCCCTTGTCTTCTAATTTTGAGTGCGGAGCTGGCTCCACGGGAGTAAAGTTTTTCTTTTTTTTTCTTTCAGGGAATGGATTTTTAAAGAAATTATCTTGCATTTTTTTGGAGTTTCATAGATGCAAGAGTTTTTAAATAAAAATAAAAATTCAACAAAGTTTGAGGTTTTTCCTATGCAGCCTAGCAATAATAAGTGTGGCCTACAAGTGTGGCCTACAGTATATGAGTTCAACCGCTGTGATTTCTGTGAGTAAGCAAACTACTGGGGATTGATAATCAAATTTGTGTTGAGGTCTGGCCTAAAGTGCAAAATATCTCCATTTATAGGGGATTACTGTGCATTGGTGATTCTTGCATTTAAAAAGGATTATGTTAATCTGTTTTACAGTTTGGAATAATGTGAGGCAAATGTGTGTGTGATTTAAATCAATCACATTAATTTTCAACGGCAAGACTTGACTATGAAAAATAATTACTCACAATTCAAAAATTAGTAAATGTTTAGTGCACTTGCAAATATTTAGCGTGTACACGCTAACCAATCAAAGCTCTAAAAAATGGTAATGATGAACTACAGTATTGTTTAGTTAAATACCGTAAGCGACGTAATAAGCTCCCACGGCGTTTATGTAAATACAATTGCAGCACTTTTTAGGCCCAAAGTCGCTCCCTAATAAGCGTTCAGGGTGCTATTCGAACTGCCCTGTACATATATGTTAACTAGCACCACAATAACCAATGCAAAAACATTGGGAGCGTCACACATTAAGTAAAGAATGTAACAAAGCTTAAGTTGAGTATTTAAAGTCTTATATTAAGTATTATATTAATCAAATGAATTATGATATCAGTTAAAAAAATGTTGGGTGGGCGCTTATTAGAGCTGGGGCGCCTAATACGTCGGTACGGTATTTGAAATATTATTTAAGATGTGCTATTAAAATACAGTGATTCCCTTACAACATTCAAATCTTGTTTAATCATATTTTAGAAAGAAAAAACAACAACTAGAAGCTCTAACATTAACAAAGCTATAGAAAATAATAAGCGAAAGAAAAATAAGGCAGTTCCTCTGTTTAGTGCTCTTGTAACTACACAGCATTGTGAATGGTTTAGTGATGCAACCAAAAACATGGGAGTATTGTAAGCAGGAGGTTTACTCATCAAGGGAGAAAGCAGATCCAGAAAAGACAAACACACACATACCTTACGAAAGAAGACATTCGAGTTCAAAGGATCAGCTCCTGTCGCAAGCTAAAGAAACATGGTAAGTTAACTGCCTCATACCATCTTCATGTTCTTCCATGGAGCTCTATGGACAAACAATGTTTACAAGGACACATAACAACAAAGTCCCTGCATTTGTTTTTTACTGTAAATGTTGTTACCTTTCAAGAGAATTTGTATGGCTACATAAAATACATTTTTTATTGTCCCATAAATAAATTCAGAAATGAGCAACGACGTATAGATATAACGTCATTTCCGGTTTTCAATTTTGATTGTAAGAAATCTGTGATGTCATTGATCCCACATAGAGTACGGCGGGACTCACTTCTGAATGTATTTATTAGTCGATACATTTCCTTTAACTTGCTAAATGTCAGCTACTGCAAGGTATCACTTAGCTGACTGCCCCACAAGAAAAGAATAACCTAGGTTTTTAAGAATCTGGCGGCCAAAAAGTGGGGGTGTTGTTCTTACACCTTTCTAAAAAAAGTATACAGCAAGTAAAATAATTGTAGTGTACCTGGAGTCACTGATTTTATTGATATTAATATGTTACTATTTTATTCGTCAATTTTAAAGCACAAAAATATGCAAGAAAAATTTATTTAGTAAAAATCTGAAATAAATGTGATGTGTAAATTAAGTTTTTTTACTTATCTTGTCGCATATATTTGAAAGATTCTGCCACTCCCAACAAATTAACAAATTTCAATAAAGAGTCAAGATAATTAGTTATAAAACTTAATTAGGTAAGTATTCCTAAATTTTGTACGAAGAAAGTTAATAGATTCACAAAATAATTTGCTCTGGAAGTAATAATGTATTTACGCCTTTCAGATCAGAAGCCTACTGTATGCTGTATTCTCAGGGTAATACTCCACCAAATTGCCAAAGAAGAAGTTGAAATCTGACCTCGGTGCATCATCATCCACTTCCAAAATGATGGAGGAAAGAAGCCTTCCAGAACCATCAGCAACTTCCACTGATGATAGTATCGGTAATGCTTCAGTAGATGGAAGGTACTATTATAATTAGCTTTTAATTGCACTAACTTTCTACAAGTGTAGAGTTACGTCATAGGACATCAGGGTTAGAATACAGTAGTTATATTTCTCTTTCACTTTTTGGACTTCTAAACAATGACAACGAAATGCAACTCTTGAAATAGTAATAAAATTAGGAAAACTTGCAGACATCGAAATACAATTTTAGGCCAATAAATTTGTTCAGGCTGTTGTAAAATGATGTTGATTTTGAGTCTTGTATAGGCCACACTTGCAATGGCAACCATAGGGGTCATTAGTATTAGGCTGCATAGGAAAAACCATTAGGCTGCATAGAAAAAACCTCCAATTTGGTTGAATTGTGTCATGCGCATTAGCTACTGATGCCAATTCACAGCCAGGGCTCACTGAACTTGATTTTGTAAGCAAGACACTTTACTCTGATTGGTCCAGTCCACTTAATTGTAAATGAGTACCAGCGATGCTGGGAAGATAAGCTGTGACAGCCTGATGTCCTTTCCAGGTGGAGTCATGTACTCCTATCCGCTTGCGCAATGTAAACTGGATATACCGTATTCTAACGTATTAAGCTCCCTTGTTCTAATAAGCGCCAACCCAATATTTTTTGACTGACAGTGATAACATAGAACATTTTATTAATTTGAAGACTTAAATTATTTTGTTTATATTCTTTGCTTATTTTGCATGAGACGCTCAAAACTTCTGTTTTTGTATTGGTTACTTTGGAGCTAGTGTATAATCTCTTTACATTTGATTGAATAGCACACTGTACGTGCCCCGAGCATGGGTGCTTATTAGGAAGAAGCTTCGGACTTAAACAGTGGTACAATTTTATTTTCGTAGGAGCCCAGGGCGCTTGTTACGGTAAATACGGTAAATGTCTGGAATGGATAAGCGTTCCCCTAATAACCAAGTAGAAATCCATATAGCTACACTCCTGGAAATTTCACTGCAGTGCTCTTTTCTCTATCTTTACAGATTACTTTTTGGAATGTCTCAAGGAGGATCGACCAAAGGAAATGCTGGGCAGCAAGCTTCCAAATTCAACAAATGTGAATCTGCAGGACATACAGCGACGTAAGAAAAAAGATGGGAGTAGAAAAATAAAAAAAAGAGCCGGGTAAGGGAAAGGAGAAAGAATAGAAAAGGAAGGAGCAGCAAATCAAAAGTTTAAAACATTTTTGGTAAAGGATAAGAAAATATTGCCATGCCCAAGTGTAGTGTTCTGTGCAACACGGTTCACTGTGAAGATATAAAACATGAATACAATTCTTAAACATTTGTCTGTAAAGCATGTGAAATTATTATAAACAATGATTTGAAATGAATGCTACCTTTTATGAATAATGGTGAAATATTCTGAAACGTCTCCCTCATTAATCACAGAGATACTGGCCACGTAATACATTTTGCAATGTCGCTATTATACAGTGTCTAATTTTAGCCGAGGAAGACCAGAATACACATTTTTTGAATAGCGCCACCATTTCACGGCATGGCTAGACCTAATCATAACGAGTCATGTGTCATCAACCACTCGTTCATGACCTTACACAATAATCGCACAAACGGAACCCAAATCACCATTCCGTTACAGCTCGTGTTCCAAGTGAACAGGTTAACATGAAATATGAATATCATATACAATTAAACGATGATCAGAAATGTAAATTTGCCATAAATTCAAGAAATTCATACGTTCATAAATTCCTGTCTGATCGTACAAGGGTCAGTTCCTACGGGTCATTGTACTGCAATTCCTGTATAACGTTAATACGACTGGAGTATCAACGATGACATTAAATTGTTGAAAAAGCACCGTAATACTGACACATGTAAATCTAAACTAATGAAAGATGATTATTATGAATAGGATTACAACTCACCGACTATTCGACCACCACGACTCTCTCAAATTAAGCAAACTTTTTATTTTCTTAAGAGCATTCTTCCTTCAGACTTAATCATTCTGTGAGATTTTCGACAGTAAAAGGAATGGCGCTATTACATTACAAAATGCCGCAACACCAAGTGTGCACATCTTTTAAGTTATAGTTTGGGAGCAGAAAATGAAAACTGAACAGTTTAAAACATTTATGACGAAGGATAAGAAAACGTGCCATACCCAAATGTGCATATCTTTTAATTCAGAGTTAGATGTATATACACATACTCTTTTATTTTATCAACTTGCTTTGTAATAAGGTTAGAGTTCATTGCATGTGTAGTTATATAAGTTAGTATAAGGTAATTGTTACTAAATTGTAAGTATACATTTTTCAGGTTGAAAAGAAATTTTCTTGGTTAGGTGTGCTCTTTATTTGTTGTATGTGTTCAAAACTTCAATTGTTTTAAGTGTAGCTCATTCATTATGTTTTTTAATACAGCAAAAAAGGGTTATGGACATTTTACAGGGGAAAATAAATTTTGCCATCCCCAAAATATGTTTTAAATAAACATTTGTGTTATATCTTAGTTCATAATATTAGTTATGTAGCTTGTGAATAAAGAAAAAGAAACCAATTGAGTTTATTCATTTACATTTGCTTTCGCTTTTTCTCTAAACAATGTAATATTTAATTCAGAGTTAGTAAAGAAAAAGCGATCAATGATGTTGGTAAAATTCCTCATTTGAAATAACTTTTCAAATGCAGATCTGACCTGCCAGAAACAGTTGTTTCTGTTAGAAAATAGTTGCCTCCTGTTAAAATCAGAAACAAAACCTGTGAAGACCATTTGACACCTGTTGAAAACAGTTCAGACAAGTTGAAAACAGTTCAGTAAGAACAGTTCAGACCAGTTAAAAACAGTTTAGACCTGTTAAAACCAGAGACATTTTTTTACTGCTATGTGTGTATATATATATATATATATATATATATATATATATATATATATATATATATATATATGTATATATATATTTATATATATATATATATATATATATATATATTTATATATATATATATATATATATATATATATATATATATATATATATATATATATATATATGTATATATATATATATATATATATATATATATATATATATATATATATATATATATATATATATATATATATATATATATATATATATATATATATATATATATATATATATATATATATATATATACATATATATATATATATATATATATATATATATATATATATATATATATATATATATATATACATATATATATATATATATATATATGTACATACATATATATGTACATACATATATATATTTTTATACATATATCTATATATATAGATATAGATATATAGATAGATAGATATATACATGTGTGTGTGTTTGTGTGTGCGTGTTTGTGTGTGTGTGTGCGTGCGGGTGTAGGAAGAAACACTCATTTCTTTATTCTATTTGTCTGTCTATGGTCTACCTTCTTCCAGTAATTCCGAATAATGATCTACCACTTTTTAATTTCTGACCAAAATTAACTTGAAGTACTCTATGGAAGTATGCTGCTAAAGTATTGTCTGATTCCATGTATCGATCGATCACAACGGTACGACCCCCTCCCCCCTCCCTCCACCCCTATCCCTTTCTCTACCCACCCCATGTCTCTGTTATGGCC
>JAIGNY010000918.1:72500-77500 GCA_020152595.1 Chiridota heheva
ATCTGTTGAGCACAGACGCTTTATTATTACTTTACTTCCGAAGCCAGGTAAAGATTAGGTTAAGAATTATCGCCCTATTTCATTGCTTAATAGTGATTTTAAATTATGCACTAAGGCCCTCGCTAGTAGAATGAACCTATTCTTTCTGATATTATTAGTCATTGTCAGACTGGTTTTATCAAAAAACATTTTATTGGTGAGAATATCCGGGTTTTTTTATATATTTTTTTAGATTTAATCGAGCACTGCTCTAATACTGGTAAAAGTGGTTTATTATTAATCGTTCATTTTAGAAAGCCTTTGACAAATTAGATTGGGGGTTCATTTTTAAATGTCTCGACTTTTTTTAAATTGGTAATATGATATGTTTAAGGGGTGGACTAGTACAATTTATTTTGGATGCATGGGCAGAGTTATTGATAATGGTTTTACTACTGTTGTTTTTCATATTTCACGAGGAGTCCGCCAAGGCTGCCGCCTCAGCCCTTATCTATTTCTGATTTGTGCAGAAAATTTAATCCTCACAATTCAAGTAAACCCCAGGATTAAAGGTATTGCTATTTCAGGCACTGAGACAAAGATTCTGCAGTACGCCTACGACACCACCATTTTTTATGGATGGTTGTCCTAATAATTTTAATAAGATTTTTCAGGTTTTTGATATTTTTGAAGCAGCTTCCGATTTGAAGGTTAATAAAAATAAGTCTTCTATATTCCCACGTGGTAACTTAGTCAGTAGCACTCCCTGTTTTATGAATTCTTATGGTTTAAATGGAACACTAGGGCCAATTACTATGTTAGGTATAACTTTTGACCATAGTAGAGATAATCTTTTCAGTTTTGATTACACTCCCAAACTTTCGACGTCGTTGTGCTGTGGATCAAATAAATCTTTAATCCCCTTAAAATTAAAAAAAAATACAGAATATAGTATAAGTGTTGATTCTAATGAATGAGTTGTTGCAAATTATTTCCTCGCCTGCATTGTGTAGAGGAGCACGGTAAGAAAAACTTGACCAAGCGATACAAACATCCCTCACCAAAAAATTATTTATAGAAATATCATTGTGATGGAAATTACATGAAAATAGCAAAAAAGCGCCATAATTTTTTAGGTAAAGGTCAAAGATAAGGTTTCAAGGTGTACGTCATTAGAAAGATATCTCTTGACCCAAGTGCATTTTAAGTTATGTATAAAGCTCGATAAATGTGTGGCATTCAGACAACCAAAAGGAATAGTATTAATCAAAGCAGTACGTTTAATCTTGTCATTCTTACCACCCCAAATAAATCGAAAAATAAGGGACTCAAAATTCTTGAGGAAAGACTTAGGGGGAGTTGAGAGAAATTGAAAAAAGGAGTACTAACTTAGATAAACCTTAAGATTTAACAATTGTTATCCTATTAATCGGAGTAAGATCTCTCTGGAAACATAGACGAAGAAGACGTCCTCTCTTTTAATTCTTTTACTCTTAAGTATTTTAAGGACTATGTCTTTCTACGCTTATTATAGCCTCTTAGACACATGGCCTAATGATTGGAGGCGGAATTTACACCAGGCTACAGCTGACAAACTGACATTTCTAGTTCTGTCCACGGTATTATCATCCCAAAGCCTTCTCGTTTTATTTATCGCAATTTGTTTAAAGCTACCCCGCCCTCTTTATTCACACGTTGGAATAATGAGCTTAACTTAAGCGACCTTCAGTGGTCCAATGCGACGACGACGAGTGAACACACAATTACAATAACGGGGTCGTCGCCTGCGTATTCGGTTATGATAGTAACAATGCTATCACGAAACGCTTAATACGACCCGGACGAGAACACAGGTACAACGTACGGACAGACATCACATCGACAACCAAGTCAATGTCCACGGCCTTTGATAACCACTTGTAGTGCACTGGCGTGTCTACCCAACCCAGTTTTGAACACAGGGCCTCGTGGTCTGTAGACATGTGTGATAATCGCTACACCTCAGTTGGTAGACATGTATTTGAAGCTCTTTTTTAGAGTGTAAGAAATGCCAAGATTCATTAATTTCAATACCACTGTATTCATTGTCTTTTAGGCACCAACTCCTTAATGTATCGTTTACACCTCAGGGATAACTCTTTTTGTTCTTTTTGTAACTCTCATGAAGATACAATAAGCCATCTTTTTTGGGACTTCTTTTATTTCTAAGCTTATACTGGATATAAAGCAGGCTGTTTTAAACAGGAAATATATTTTTTTATGTAGGAATTTATTATTTGGTTTTAACTTTAACAAATGCCACCCTTATAATTTTCTTATCTTCAATTAAAGTATTATATTTTTTTACAAACGAGGTGACGATAATTTATTTAAAGTTGAGAAGCATATTAATTACTCATCAACTTCAAGAAAAATTATTACTTTTAAATATTTAAAAAATGCTTTTACAAACTGCCTCATGCTTTTGAGTAGGCTATTTACAGCCTTAACATTGTTTTATCTTCTCCGTATATTCATATATATTTTTCATGCTGCATTCTTACATTACTACTACTACAATTGTAAATACTACCAATATCGCAGAAAATTATGTTGATTTCTTAAGTTTGCAAGAAGTTGTTTTATATTGATTTTCTGTAACTTTGAGTGAAATGTTATGTACCACAAACAAAACATGAAATGTTGAAACCTGAATAAATGGTGATGGAAAAAAAGAAAGTCTTCTGGATGCAAGCTACTGGTCACCGTGTCGGAGAAGTAATAAAAACCACTATGCTCCAGCAAAAGGTGAAGTTGTCAAACAGTCAAATGATTATGTTACACCTTGAATTTGATTTTGAAATTAAGTAAGATTCTTAAAAGACCTGCAATATTACCTTCACGGGTGAAGCGTCACGGGCGAAGCCAGCCTTAAAATAGTATACAAATGCATAATAGCGTCAAGATAGTGGTGTTCAACTAAAACGGAGGCTAAATTTTGCTGAAGAGCAATACAAATGGTCGTTGTCTCAAAATCTAGACGCCTTAGCTAAATTTCTTTACCTTTTTACCTTTTTGAGCCATACGACCCACGAGACCTTACCCCCCCCCCTCCCCTAAGCCCGACACACACCCACACGCACACCCACACACCCACACACACACACACACACTTGCTACGCCCATGACCATTATTTTCATAATTATCACAAATCAAACATTGATCGTAAATATAAAGATACATTATTCAAAACTTCCCGCAAAAATTGTAATAAAACTAATATTTTCATGAATTAACAGTTTAAAGTGGTTTCAGAAGAGAATAATTAACCGAAAAGTAGCCGTATAAACAATTTAACACAATTTAAGCTGATAAATGGTGAACAAATCCTAATAAGTAAACCTTAACATCTAATGCATCTTTAACACCTTGTAAAATCGTATGCACTTACCAAAGAAAAAGTTTCCATGCCTGCATACAGCGCCATTAAATCTATGAATTTCATCTCTTGTGTAAATATATGTTATTTAGAAATGTCAATCCACATAATTAAAACTACAGTAATTAGCAGGCCTCGACTGTAGGAACAACTTGCTTGAATGGACAAACTGGCTGACGTAATCTTGTGTACATATGCACATGGATGCACATATCATTCACACGTGTTTAGATCCAGTAAAACAAGTAGGCAATACTTATTTAATGAAACTTTATTTTGAATTGTACGCCTGTAATTAAGCAATCGACTTTTTATAAATATAGCAAAACTCAATCTCTTAAATTGATTTGAAGTCATCGTGGTTGTAGTTTCGTCTGTCAATACTATGGATATATACAGTAATACGTATCTTTCCTTTTTGTAAAATTGTTCACGATAGACATTTTGCACTCAATGTTAATTTGCGCATGAAACCTCAAAATGTTTCTTAAGAGGACATCTCAAAGTTTGGTATACTGTAACAATATGCTTCTGTTTTAGCAACATATAACCCCCTCATTTTAAAGGCCGTTACACACCGAACGAGCGATCTTTTAGTCAAATTTAATCAAATAAAGGAAAAGAAACATTTTGACCTCTTGTTTTCAGAGAAGGATTGTCATCGCATGGCTATTCAGATGATAACTGAAAATTGATTGAAAGGGCCTTTCTACGCTCATTAAAGCAAAATTCGCGTCGCGACAGAAAATTGCCCCCCACTTAAGTGAATTTCTTCACATTTTGAACCAAAAAACATTTTCTAACAAATATTCCAGTATCATCAGAAAGCCTCAATTTTAAACTTTATCGTCTGTAAGCAAAAATTCAAAGCATCTTATAATATTTGTTTCCTGTATGATTATCTAAAATATCGCTCGCTGCGTCGCGCTCAGTGTGTAATGGCCTTAACACAAAAGGTGGCCTGTTTAAATGTTTTTCACCTATATATCAAGTCTGTTCCCGCCCAGCGCATGTGTCCCAAACACCCCATCTTTCAAGTTCGAGTTTAAAGATATCTTATATTAAGTTTTAGCTTAACATTCCTTTAAAGAGGGCCTGCCATGGAAAAAAAATCGCTGAAAAGTTGCCTATGGGTTTTTATTACCCTCAAATTCAAATAACCGACTTAAAAATTACGAAAAATGATCGTTTACAGAGAAAAAAATGTGTTTGAAATTGCCGGTTTTCATCGACGCCAAAAAAAATCATCATCTGTATGATGACGTAGGGTTAGGCACCCATTTGCAACTACGTAAATAGACTGGCCAAATCTTATTACTAGCTGATTGTATTGAGTTAGTGTGTAAACTGTACTGACACAGTGATTCTGATTGTACGATACTGTTGATACTGTGATAGTGATACGCTAGCTTTTTGAAGAAAAATCAAGAAAATGCCGTTTCGTTGTGTCGTTGGTGGATGCGGCAATAAAAATGTAAAAGGTGTTTCGATGCACAGATTTCCACAAGACGCTAAACAACGACGTTCGTGGATTAGATTTGTGCAAACTACCCGGAAGGACTTCAGCCCTAACGACGTTACACAGTCGAGTGTTATTTGCGG
>JAIGNY010000918.1:80000-97500 GCA_020152595.1 Chiridota heheva
TCGGAGGGCCATTGAACATTTCCGAAAGATAAAGAACGCTGCTTGTATTTGCCAATTAGGCAATAATATCATGTTTGGTATTTGTCCCACAGTATATCTAAATTGGAGTATAGCACTAGTCTTGTAGTTGATAGCTTGTTTGGGCTAAAACTTGCGGTTGAAAACTAAAACTTTAAAAACTAAAGTAACCTGAATGGGCTATATATATATACAGATAGTGCAATTGGATAACTCGGGCTAAAAAATCTAAGTCAGTGTTCTTAAAATTACCAAAGTCTTAATAACTCACTGATGAAAACATATATTCAAAAACCAGTCCTCTGTCACAAGTTACACACATGGACTGGCCCGGCAGTAACACTATCTGGCTCTTCACAAGAAGTTATTTTGTTTGCGTACAGAAAAGGGGGTGTAATAATTGGTGCGGCAAATCAGTAGCTTATCTGTAATAAGTTTCTTAAAGGATTAGTTCAGGGGTCAAGTAAGTTCATAGTACATGTAAAAAAACTTTAAAATAAATTGATAAAATCTGTTAGCTATATTTCGCATAACGATTGCCACTTGTAAGTGTAGTTGCGTGATTAATTGTGATTCATTAATTGTGATAATTAATTATTTGCTCAAAAATGGCTAATATACTAGCAATATGAGGAAAATATGCCATAAAGGCATGTCTTGTTGCAAGGATGTAAAATGTATCTAGATTTTGTACATACACTTATTTTGCCGTTAGTATGTCTGTTTATGATTTCAATTCTTTCAAAAGAAAACATTGTTAATAAAATTTGCATCATATTGCTGTTGAGGCTTAAGTCTTGAAGGCTTACTTGAAGGCTCACTTATTGCTTTCAATTTTCATGAAATTTGCTTTTATTTTTGTGAAATGACCTTTATTATCGGGAATTGTTCTTTATTTTCCGGAAATTGTCTTTAATTTTCGTAAAATTTACTTCACTTTTCGTTAAAGGTCGGTCATTTTCGGAAATTTTTCTTCATTTTGGGGGAATATGCATCAATTCTCGTAAAATTTGATTCAATTTTTGTGAAATTTCGTTCAATCTTTGTGAAATTTCCTTCACTATCGGCAAATTGTATTCACTTTTGGGGAATTTCTTGTCAATTTGCGGAAAATTTCCTTCATTTTCGGGAAATTGTCTTCAGTTTCGTGAATTTTCGTTCAATTTTTGTGAAATGTCTTTAGTCCATTTTCTGGAAACTGTACACAAAGTATACGACCCCCCCCCCCCCGACTCCTCGCCTTCCCTCCTTCTCTCCACACACATTACAAATAGTTTTACCGTGAGACTCGTACATTTTTGTAGGTTTATTGGGCCAAAAATCAAATCTGCATATTACGGATCTGGTCGCGCCGATACTGTTAGACTAGTAAAGTAAATCCTTCCATCGCATTAATTAAGATTGATGGTTTTATTCTTGCAAATAAATAGATATTGAATTTTATTCATTTATTTTCAGTAGTAAACTTGTCAACTTCTCTATAACATTTTTAATATATCTCATTCCATACTTGATTTTCCAGTTGTTCTGTCAGCCGATAGTCCAACGAATTAAACACGAATCCATATACATAATTACTTTGTCGTTGAGCGCTTTTGGGGTTTTCATTACTTGCATGTTTACAGTGCATACACCCTTGTTCAAACACTGCAATATTTCATATGAAAAGTCGGTTAAACTATTATATATGTTTGTGGAAGTTGCGATAAATGCTGAACCTTTAACAATTTATGGAAATTTCCAGTGCAGTTGAAGTCGTTACTGGATAGAAAATTCACATGCGGTAGACATTTTTTCTTGTTGTTGCATTAATTTCATATTTCATTATATATCAGTATTTATCAACCGATACATTTTTTCCATTCTTTCTGTCTTAACCACATCTAGTCAAATATATCGTACAATGGATATTCCCGGCCATATTCAAGAACCAATTCATCACGACCAACTACCAAAAACTGTGTTTTGGACTTCAACTACAGCCGTCTCTACAACTGAACTAAAATCTGGTCAGAAGAAACGACAAACATGTATATGCATGCAAGATGTGGAAGAGTTTACGGAGAGGACAACCCTTCATGGGATTGTTTATGGCCAACCACGAGTTTCATCCTTTCAGACGGTAAGTTTAAGTGTTTAACAAAGAAATTGCACTTCCACAACTTTTGCAGCTCTTTCGTGTATACCTTTTCATACCTAAATTGTAAATTTACGGAGTTTGAATATTGTCACATGGCCGAAATTAATGTGTACAAAAATGGTCAATACCATTCAATTACTGGGGATTAATGACCGTCTGCACAATTCAAGCACGTGATGGGACCAAGCATGCATGCGGTTTACATGAAAGTAATACGCGCGCATGGTTGTTTACAATCCAGCAGCTGCAGCTGATTGGTTGGGTAAGCAAAGCAGTTGATTGGTCGAAGTACTGCATAAATCACATTCGGCTAAGCATTCAGCTAAACTTTGAAAAGGTTATGCTCACCCAGGATGGTTCCAGCGGAGGAGTTAGGCTTATTACGCCACTACTTATAAAAGTATATCCATCATGCTAGCTGTAGCTAAATAATAATAATAATAATAATAATAATAATAATAATAATAATAATAATAATAATAATAATAATAATAATAATAATAATAATAATAATAATAATAATAATAATAATAATAATAATAATAATAATAATAATAATAATAATAATAATAATAATAATAATAATAATGATAATAATAATAATAATGATGATACTACTACTATACTACTAATAATAATGATAATAATAATAATAATAATAATAATAATAATAATAATAATAATAATAATAATAATAATAATAATAATAATAATAATAATAATAATAATAATAATAATAATAATAATAATAATACTAATAATAATGATAATAATGATAATAACAACAACAATAACAACAACAACAACAACAACAACAACAACAACAACAATAATAATAATAATAATAATAATAATAATAATAATAATAATAATAATAATAATAATAATAATAATAATAATAATAATAATAATAATGATAATAACAACAACAACAATAACAACAACAACAACAACAATAATAATAATAATAATAATAATAATAATAATAATAATAATAATAATAATAATAATAATAATAATAATAATAATAATAATAATAATAATAATAATAATAATAATAATAATAATAATAATAATAATAATAATAATAATAATAATAATAATAATAATAATAATAATAATCAATGATTATAATGCGCATTTAGAACTGAATCGCTATGAGCGCAGAACAAGTAAAACAACAAGTTAACATACACTTAAAATACAGAGGGATAAGATACAGCAGAGGAATAAAATACATGATAGGGGTAATATACAGAATGATAGAATACAGGGGATAAAATATGAGGATGACGAAATGAAATGATGATTAAAACAGACCTAAAATACGCTTTAGATTAAAAGAACATTTGAAATCATAATTTTAAGGTTTGATTTAAAATCATCACAGGATTGAATTAATCATAACTGGCACGGTACATTATCTGATTATTCCACAATTTACCGGCGGAAGAAGAGTAGCTCTGTTACCGACCGATTTCAAAAAAAGTTTTTGGCACGAGCAAGGTTGGGGTATTTACTTTCTGGTAGAACGAATGAGACCCCAGACGCAAGTAGAATGGGTTAGAATTATGCAAAGATTTATGGACAAATTGGATAATTTTTAAGTGAATTCCTTCCTGGGTGGGTACCCACTAGAACAGGATAATGTAATATGATCAATGTTTTTACAACAACAACAACAAAAGTCTTGAGCTAATAAAGGTATGAACAAGAGTAATCAGACTCTGCATCCACGATGGTAAGTACTTTGTGACTGCAAAGATATTCCGCAAATGTTAGTAGACATTTTTTACATACTGTGGAAATGTGTGCATTGTCTGATTGTATGAAAGGGAACTATCAAAACAACTAAGTTTCTAACTGATTTAATTCTAGGAACAGTGACATCACCAATGTTGAGTGTTAGGTCTGGAGCAGACCTCCGACACATGTTAGGGTGGACCAGAAGCAGTTTGATTTTACCGGCATTCAGCGTACGCTTGTGGTCAGTCATCCAATTGCGGATAGCCTGGATATATGTTTTAAGTTTTTCCGTTGCGGCCAGAATTTCATCATTGTCATCAAGATTCACAAATAACCAGAGGTGTATATCATCAGCATAGAAATGGTAGACAAGTTCAACCAAAACTTTTCAATAAGATCAGCCAGTGGTGCAGTATATGCAGTGTAGGCAGTGGCGTAGCTAGGGCCCTACGGACCGGGCGAGTGGTGCCCTGCGGGCTCCTATGGTATATAGGTATAATGGTATATTTTTATCGGGCACCTTATGGGGCCGGGACGGGGCGGCTGCGCCTTGCTTCCCTTAGCTACACCACTAAGTGTACAGAAAAAGACCAAGTAAGCTTCCTTGTCCAGTTGTCAGCTTGTGGTACACCATACTAAAGATTCCTGGCAGCAGAGTAATGCGTATTAATACCAATGCGTATTTGAAACTCCTCTGAGGTCAGAATAAATCCACTTTAAAGCTGTCTCGGTTATGTCAAAATAAGAGTTAAGCGTGTCTAGAAGTATGTTATGGTCTATAGTGTCAAATGCGGCTGACAAATCGAATAAAATCATAATACTATCACTATAATACAATACTGTACAATGATATAATACTATAGTAAAAACATAATACTATCACTATAATACAATACTGTACAATACTATAATACTATAGTAGGATCATAATACTATCACTATGATATAATACTATAGTAAAATCATAATACTATCCATATGATACAATTCTATAGTAAATTCATAATATTATCACTATGATACAATACTATAGTAAAATTATAATACTATAACTAATAGGCCATTTTCATTACTGTCATAAGGTCTATATGAATACCGATTCATTACGAGGAATCGAGCTGTTGCTATTCTTTTTAGCAGTTTGGAAACAAACGACAGGATTAATACTGGTCTATAACTTGTAAAAACTCGGCGGGAGCAGGGTTCCCTTCCCCCTCCCCCCGATGGGGGAGGGGGCAGCCCCAATAATTCTAATGGGGGCAGGAACCCTAATAATCATTTTAATTTTCATATTTCAATTTTATATGATAGCCTACTTCATGCAGTCCACAATTGCGATCTTCAATTATACAAAACAAAAACTTCGAAGTTTTTGTAAGACATTTTCTGTAATGGACCCCCTGACTAGAATGGAAAATGTCCAGTAATATGGTCATAATTACTTGCATTAATTACGTTTGAGTAATGACAACTCGCCTTCTCGGCCTGATTCTAACACGTCATAAGCGGGCTTTATTGGATGTTGGCACTATTGACTATTGGCTGATAGCTGAAAGCGGATATATTTATTTTCTAAGATTTTCAAAAGTTATGTTGCTCACTTGAATCATAAAACATGAGTAAAATCATAATTGCATTAAAACCTCCAACTGTTCCTGTGAATTAAAAGCTGCCTGTTTCATTCCCGTTAATTTTGCAGTAATATTTTGATTTCAAATAGCTTACATTAAACAGCAGGCTTTTTGGAGAATATTATGAGTCCAAATAAAAATTTTTTTATGCAGGCCGGTGGCTAGGACATTGAGAGGGGGTTCGTTTTTTCGTATAAAAAAGCACTTCATTATTGCACCTTGGAAATATCTCAATGGGAACGCGACGTTCTACAATTCTACATCAGCTTTTTTTTTCTCCGAGAAAAAGTAGATCCGTAAATGGTCACAACTGTTCACAAGCTTTGAATTTCCAAGTGCTTAATATGTATTTAAATTTCAAAAGGCACTCTTTCAGAAAAAGGACGTTCTTCAGAGAAAAGTTTAAAAATGTAAAACAATGTATCAGTAATCTATTAGCACTTTGTGCGATTTTGTATTTTATGTATAAACTAAAACACCGAGAGATATATGTAGAGGGCGGGATATAGAACAGGATTGTTTTAAAAGTTTGACAACATTTACACGTGTTATAGTAAATTAATTAGAAAGTTATCAAACATTTTTCTTTCAGGCTACATACATTTTTTTAAAGAGTGACCATAGACCTCTATCCATGCACAGAAATGTGAACAATAAAAGATTATATTTCCAAATTATGCGTTTTCATGATTTTGTTTTTTGTATATTGTATATTATATTCTCTTTGACATGAATTTTTAATTGTATAATATACTTTCTCTCTATGCGTTGTGACGTACTTTTCCCACTTCAAATGTCAATTTTGCGAGAACTTCCAGGTTGTGAAGCCCACCAGCGGCTATTCAAGCGGATCCCTTGACCCCACGCTTTCGGTGTCAACTTAACGGACAATTATTTTAATGGATGTACGCCTATTTAGTGCCCCCAATATTTTTCCTTTCGCCGCCGCTGTTTAAAAGTGGGGAAATGTAAGCTTGCTCCATGTTAGATGCAAATGAATCGCTGGAGAAGGAGACGTTAATCAATGAAACAATGACAGGTATCATGCAATCTACAGATCTATGCAAACACTTTTCCAGGAAGATGATCAAGACATGTCTTTATGGGTCGCACCTTCGTGACCTCTTCAATAGAGTTGGTTGAAACTGACTGCCAAGAATAGACCAATGTGGGTAGATCGCAAACGTTCATGGTTTCTTTCAGACACTAAACTCTCATCCAGACCAGCTCTTAGTTTTGCAATTTTATCCTGGAAAAAGCTGCAAAACATTTTGATAATTTTGGCACTAGTATCGAAGCAGGAAAGGACTTGGAATGACTAGCTGTATTTTTGAATATTGTAAAGCTAAAAATAACTTATCTTAAGAAGAATCAAACTACCGCAGTTTATTAGCATAGTAGGCACTTGTATCTATATCCATCACGTAATTTTCTCTTTTAATATACAATTTATATTTTTCTCTTCATTAAAGTAATTTTCTCTTTGAATGTACAAGTCATATTTTCTGATACCATTTGACCAGAAAATATGGCATATGAGATACAACCAGAGAAAGAAAAAGAAACAATGCCGAAAATGATGATAGGTCTACTTAGGGTAACATATTTACCAAACTAAAATTAATTGTGCTGTCCCACAACGATTAATGAATTCAATTTTGAGGCCATATTTGTACATCGTATAATTGAAATTTATCTTAGACAGACACTGTATTAATATCTTTATATTTATATTTTTCAAACAAATAAATTAAAGCAAAAATGGTGGTAGCTTACGGCAAGCACCTGGCATCGACAAGCACACGTATTACTTTTATTACCAAGCATTCTCGAAATATCAGACACAACCACTACTTATAACCTTACCCAATATTCTCAGTTTTTGTGATCGTTCATGATCAATTATGACATCATGTTGCGGTCGAAAACACCTGAATCGGTCGCAGAATGATATAGTTCATGCATATATACCATAACTACTTAAGCGAAAGTTTTCTATTGTTTTAAAATCATTGTGAGTGCATGATGACAACAATCATGATGGTTATAAAGATCATATTCATGGTAAGGACAAAGACGAGGATGAAAATTATGTTAGTGATGAAAATTATGGCAATGTTGATAATCCTGAGGTTAATAAATGTACGTTAATGAATGATGTTGATGAGGATATTTATAATGATCATTGCGATGATGATTAATGATGATGATGATTACATCGACGTTGATGATAATAATGATGGTAGCGATGATGATGACGACGACGAGGATATTAGCGATAGCAATGACGATGGCGGTGGTTATGGTGATGATGATTTTAGTGATCATAATTGTTGTGTTTTAAAATCTAACCTTGGGATTTTATGCATGCAAGCTTATCTTTTCTTTTGCCAACCCAATCTGTTAAAATAGTACCAAATTTTCAATAGCAAAAGCAAAGATAGTTTCTTTCTTTTGATCAAGAATATTGAATCTTTTAAAGACGTAATTAGCTTAATGACCTGAAAAAGATCCCTTGATTCAACAAGTGTTTATTGAAGTTGAAAAAAGGCTTTTTTGACAATAAAGTTAAATAGCAGGATTGCGTTTCCAGTAATAGGCATTACAAGCTTTTATTTTACGGGTGTTTAATAGAATCAGGATTTTTTTGGTTTGTATAAATACAATAAAGAAAATCGAATGGAATGTGGATTACTGCAATATAAGAATTAAAGGAATCAGAAATATAAAGAAATCAAACTCATTGCTTAATTGCTTTGAAAGAAGGAGAACAATTGGGGATGGGGTGGGGGGAGCACCTGATGCTTTTCGGAATTTGGTCAACTTTATGAGCAGGCTTTTGTTTAACGTGGCACTGCAGTGCTATTTTGTCGTCGTCATGTGACATTAAATCTTAAGAGAAGATAATATAAAAATGATCTAAAATTCAAAAAAACACATCTTCTATCTTTAAAGCCCATATACTTAAATTATCTGCACACCAACCCAATTTGCTACTTTTAATTTGCACATTAGGACGGTTATTTCTTTGTGTTTTAGAAGCAATCCTTTTTCATGATTTGTTTTTGGGCATAATTGGCGTCTTTTGCGCGGCAAAGTTCCAACACTAAAAGGGACAACGTTTTTTACATGTGAAGAAAGTTAAATGAAATATGTTGAATTCGGCCCAGAGACGTTTACATTATTTTATGACTTTTAAATACCACCTTTGATGACTCTTTTCAAGCGTAGTTTAGGTGTAATAGGATCAACATTCAAAAATCTTTCTTGAACTTAAAAAATTGTGGTAGATGATTAAGAGCAATGCATTTCGGCTTATATACAAGACGCTTCAGCGTGTTTATGACCAGGCCACATTTTATATATTTTACAATTCGACAATTTAACTGACTATGATGGAATTATGTTTTTGCATTTGTTGATAGATTTGAATTACATTCAATGTGTGTTTTTTTATCTCGTCACAGAATATTGTGGTGTTTGACGCTCATAGGACTTTTTAGTTGGCTTGGATTTGGTTTGGTTAATGGCGTCACAAAATACTTTAGTTATCCCATAGCAACGGTAACAACATTGAATTATGAGGACAATATCACTTTTCCTGCCGTTACACTGTGCAATTACAACCAGTGGCGAAGTACCATCGTAGGAGATAGCCCATTTGTCATTACAGTAAGTTTTCTTGTGACTTACCTTCATGCAGTCTGCGTCCAAAATAAGGACAACGTAAAATCGTGATTGTTTATCATGTTTATGTCAATATCCACAAATTGTGTTGCTTGATTGGTGGTTATGTAGGCCTATGTGTAGATGAAAGCGTGTCCGTAACGATCTAACATACGTCAACATAAGTAAATTGTTTAAACTCATATGATTTTTTAAATTAAAATCTGAGCTGCTGAGGGATGGGCCAATTTGTTTAATATTCTGGTCTACTTATTCTTTCTCTAAACTGAGCTGCATGCCGGTTCATACGTCACAAAGTTTGCATACATTTAAACTCATCAAACTTCCATAAGCTATAAATCAAAACATAGTCACGTCAGTCATATATTGTGTAATGTTCCAATTTTGAAGACTGTTAAACCCTTCGTATGATAAATGTTTGGTATCCATGTAACTTTAAAACTAATGGAAATCTCTTAGACTAGTCAAGACTGAACCATTTCTTCTTGAAATAGTATGATAAACTTAACTACGCGTATTACAAGTATTCTATTGCATTTTGTTGTTCTGTGTAGCAACTTTTTTATTATATAATTGGGCACAATATGAAATAATTTTTAACTTATTGTTGCCTCAGATGTCCCCTGAAACGGTTGTTGTAGATATTTTTTAAACGTGATGGCACGTTTCATATGTATTTCCGAAAAAACGGGAATATTGATTTACAAACTCATTGTCGCAATTGAAAACGAAAGTAATATAATGTTGGATATTCTCAGGAATATTGTGTTTTTGGAATAGTACTATTGTATTTAAAAACATGATGCCAGTCACCTCTGCATAGAACCTCTGTTTTATCATAATTAGATTGAAACACGAGACGGAAATAGTGATTTACAAACTCATTGTCGCAATTAAAAACGAAAGTAATATAATGCTGGATATTCTCAGGAATCATTGTGTTTTTGGAATAGTACTATTGTATTCAAAAACATGATGCCAGTCACCTCTGCATAGAACCTCTGTTTTATCATAATTAGATTGAAACACGAGACGGAAATAGTGATTTACAAACTCATTGTCGCAATTGAAAACGAAAGTAATATGATGCTGGATATTCTCAGGAATGTTGTGTTTTTTAAATAGTACTACTGTATTCAAAAACATGATGCCAGTCACCTCTGCATAGAACCTCTGTTTTATCATAATTAGATTGAAACACGAGACGGAAATAGTCATTTACAAACTCATTGTCGCAATTGAAAACGAAAGTAATATAATGCTGGATATTCTCAGGAATGTTGTGTTTTTGGAATAGTACTATTGTATTCAAAAACATGATGCCAGTCACCTCTGCATAGAACCTCTGTTTTATCATAATTAGATTGAAACACGAGACGTAAATAGTGATTTACAAACTCATTGTCGCAATTGAAAACGAAAGTAATATAATGCTGGATATTCTCAGGAATATTGTGTTTTTGAAATAGTACTATTGTATTCAAAAACATGATGCCAGTCACCTCTGCATAGAACCTCTGATTTATCATAATTAGATTGAAACACGAGACGGAAATAGTGATTTACAAACTCATTGTTGCAATTGAAAACGAAAGTAATATAATGCTGGATATTCTCAGGAATGTTGTGTTTTTGGAATAGTACTATTGTATTCAAAACATGATGCCAGTCACCTCTGCATAGAACCTCTGTTTTATCATAATTAGATTGAAACACGAGACGGAAATAGTGATTTACAAACTCATTGTCGCAATTGAAAACGAAAGTAATATAATGCTGGATATTCTCAGGAATGTTGTGTTTTTGAAATAGTACTATTGTATTCAAAAACATGATGCCAGTCACCTCTGCATAGAACCTCTGTTTTATCATAATTAGATTGAAACACGAGACGGAAATAGTCATTTACAAACTCATTGTCGCAATTGAAAACGAAAGTAATATAATGCTGGATATTCTCAGGAATGTTGTGTTTTGAAATAGTACTATTGTATTCAAAAACATGATGCCAGTCACCTCTGCATAGAAATTCTGTTTTATCATAATTGTATTGAAACACGAGACGGCGCTAAAGCTATATAAACGTGTACAATATTACTTAAAATGCTTTAAAATATATTTTTAGGAATTATTATAGTAGTCAAAAATTATGCAAATCAGTTTAACATTGGCCATCATACTGAACGCTCAAGCATCAAGTTGCATATTTTATGCAAACTTTGTGATGTATTACATGACAATCTTTGTATTTTCCTATGTAGATCCTTTGTTTTTAAACGTTTATTATAAATCTTTGAAGTAGTGCAGCAAATTTTGACCAAAAGGTTTTGAGCTTTTGCCATACCCCGAATAAAATTCTAGCACGAATAGAATTTCTGATCATTTTTAGTGACTAAGATTTAGGAAAGGAATTTTAAGAATTATATAAAGATTTTTGAGGTGTCTGCCCATGCAGTCATACATCACAAATATCGCATGAATTAAAAACTGATCAAACTTTGAATAATTAGCTATAAATCTAACACTAAAAGTGCTGTTTTAAAGATTTATTAATTTCAATATGCAAAATGTTAACAAAATGATATTTAGAAGAATAGAATGTTTTGAAATAGCACAAAAGCTACCCGATAGCAGCAAAACAAGAGAAATGTTCCCTATGCTCTGTTTTCTTTACCCCTTGTATCCCATTTCAATTTTGCAAGTGAATGTTAAAATTTGCTGGTTCAAGTTATGTCCCAGCATTGAAGCGGGTAAGGAAAAAGGGTCAAGACTTTTGTCCATGATTGAAGTTTTGGTATGATAAGAAATACACAAAAATGTAGAGCCTCATATTCATCACGATTCATGGAGGTCGCCATTTTAGCTTTCATGTGATAACGTTATGCAATGGGATTTTACTAACATTACAGGGGGGAGTGGTATTTTGGTACTGTATGGTGTATGTATACAGTATCAGCATACACCATGTTGTCATAGCCATTCATGCATTGAGACGGCTGGACAAGGTCTAATACAAAGGATAAATAAACCTTTTGTTATTTTGTTGCGAAGTCTACGGTGGATTTGAAAAGGCTACAGTCAAATATAATGAATATCTATTTGATCTCCGATTTTTCTCTCAAACATATTCCAAGTGCTCTCAGCAGATTTCCCATTGACATAACCTCCCATTATCACAAGATGAAATGGCAGACTCCATGGATCGTTGTAAATACGAAGCTCCAAGTTCGTGTGTATTTCTTTTTAGGGCCTACAGCAAAAGTTCCTCTCGGATTGTTTAGGCAGCATTAAAATATACTTTAAAAATCGCCTATTGAAACCAGGGAAATAGTACAATAATTTGATAAACAAACGATGAACTATTTTAAAAGCTCGTGAAGTTTCATCAATTTATATGCAAATATGTACGCAACTAAACGACTACGCTGCTTAATTTACTTACGAGTTTTAATTCTCTGCTGCAATAATCTCGAAGAAGAGCACAAAATGTTTAAATCATCTAAAAATAAAGATTAGTTCAGGAGTCAACTTCGTCTTTTTGAAAACAAGACTTCAATAGAAAAAAATGGTAAAAAAATCATTAAAAAGTTATATTCCGTTAAGGAGCTTTTTAAGTTTAGAGTCCAGTATTATTTGTGTAAAAACGACTGAAATCAGACAATCTGTGACATCACAGCCTCAGATTCTTTACAGTATTTATGTATTGTATCATATTTTGTCCTGTGATTTTGTGGCTTAGAAAGCATTGGATATGTCATGATAGTAAAACATAATCTAGTCAGGTAATAACAATTTACCACCTGAAAAAAGTTCGAGGAAAAATTATTCAAATAGCATTTAAAGTTCATTAAAGGTTCTTTAAAAAATACATTTATTAATAATTTGAGGACGAGGGTGCAAACCTTTCATAGTAGACTTACTACACCAATCATTTATAAAACAGAGCTTTAAACTTGAATATCTCCTCAACGGAATGCGATTTTGAATTCTTTCTTCCCTATTATGTTTCTTTTAAAGTCCTCTTTTATATAGATTTGTTTGGCCACTGAACTTATCCTTTTAATCATCAAATTATACACTTACAGCAGATGCAACCTTTATATATTTTTTTGTTTTCAGTTACTAAAGGCGATAACTCTTGCTGAAGCCGACAATGGAGTAGACTGGAATTACTATGATATCTTTTCACAATATGTAGAGTGGAATCTGACCTATACAGCACTGTACTCCGCCCACCAGATTGGAGACATGCTTATTGATTGTAAATACAAATCAGGCCAAGTTTGTGATGCAAGCAATTTTCGGCAAATATTTTCTGATTTTGGGGTAAGCTAACCAATTTTTTTTTTTTTTTTTTTTTTTATCAAAACGACGGTCTGTGCTCAAGAGTATGCGTATGAGGGGTAGGGGTGACTATACCAACGTCTATTTGGGAAAATGAAATTTGGGGAAATTGTTTTGGGACATTAGCATATTTGGTTCCTCCCGAGGTCATCAAATAATCGCCTATTTCAACAGTAGCCGCATATGTAAAATTAAAGAATTGTGGTCCAGATTGTCTGCCCAGATTTAACAATATATTCAATTGAATACAAAGTGCCAACATGTCTGTTTTCTAAGATTTATTTTAGATATGAGGGAATTATATACGTATGGCTATGAACAAAGACGAAAAGATATGGTATCGCGCAAAAGTGCATCAACATACTACAGGATTGGTATGAAGGAAGTGAAAGCGCCGTAGATTTTGATGGAAAATTATCAGACTGGTTCATTATCAACACAGGAGTCAGACAAGGATGTGCAATGTCAGGATTCCTTTTCATCCTAGCACTAGACTGGGATATGAAGGCAACCACAGACAACCATGGACTTAGAGTCAAATAGAACATGTACACAACATCAGAAGATCTAGATAATGCTAATGGTATTGCGTTAATTTCAAACACAAGGGAAAATGTACAGAACAAAAGATCTCGATTTTATGAAATTGGAACATATATTGAGATGAAAATGAATAAAAAGAAGACGAAGATTATAAGGATGAACAATAAGAGTTAAAGAGCAATAACTGTATCTATCACATAACGAACTAGAAGATGTAGACAAGTTTGTATACCTGGGCACAACGTTTTCAAAGGATGGAGGCACCGAAAATGACATAAGAAGGAGAATCTCCTCAGCACTGACCACATTTAAACAACTTAGTAAAATCTGGAATTCAAACATATATGATAGAAAAACCAAACTTAGAATTGTCCACATTGATGTTATATCAGTGCTACTTTATGACTCTGAAACCTGGAAGTTCAACAAATCAGACGAAAATAAACTGGATTTATTTCAAAGGAAGTGCCTAAGGAAAATCATGAAAATAAGATGGACAATAAAGATCAGCAATCATGAATTATATGAAAGAACACAGACAATACCAATTAGTAGGACAATTTATACAAAAAGATGGAGATGGATTGGGCATGTACTAAAGAGTGAAAATGATTATTATGCAAAAATTGCATTGTCGTGGGCCAGCGGAGAGAAGAAGGGAAAGAAGAAGAGAAGACCAAAAACAACTTGGAGAAGGTCCGTTGAGAAAGAGAGGAAGGAGCTTGGGTGGATCAGTTAGAGGGAGGCGACAGAACTTACAAGAGACAGGAGGAAATGGAAGAAGAGAAGACCAAAAACAACTTTGAGAAGGTTACTTGAGAAAGAGAGGAAGGAGCTTGGGTGGATTAGTTAGAGGAAGGCGACAGAACTTGCAAGAGACAGGAGGAAATGGAAGAAGCTTACTTCATTGAAGCATCAATCTCCACAGTCAGGAGAGGAGACCGATAAGCGGTAATAGCCGTCTGACAGTCTGAATTCGAAAAAAGATAAAAATTAACAAGAAAGAAAGTATATAGGGAAGCATGTTGGAATCACGAACACATTCTTTTAAACGCTTTTATCTCATTAGTGATGGGGGCTATCAAATCTATATTATCCACTCACGTTCTACACTTTAAGACCTACTTAATAGCGCGATCCGGATATTATGTGGTTGTTTCAATTTAAAGTTATACTGCTTTTTATTTTTAAGAAGCGTTCGGGTTTCCCCCCATCGTGCGGGGAAATGATGAACACTAGTAACAGCGTGTTCGGATTTACCCCATGATGACACGGATGATGGGAAAATGGAAAATGTTTAAATATTCGTTTTCTTAAAGTCTAATATTATTTTGATTCTATGTTATTGACATCAAACAGAAACTTGAAGTCTTAATTGCCTGTAACTTTTATCAAGGCTCAACTTTATTTGAAACAATTTTTCAATAAACAACAAAAGATTATTTGAACACAACAAAAATGTCCCTCATGTACTTTAAATGTATAACTTTCCTGTGCCTACATATTTTACTACAAAAAAACTGTAACATTTATCAAATAATTCTCATTACATCGCCAATCTAGTTTTGGTAAGAATATTTACGCTATTGGTCATTTGACTCTCTATAAAACCTCTTAACATGGAAAGAATACCTTACTCGTTTTTGCTTATTTTTCTTTTAGTTCATAAATCTTTAATTCAAAAAATGCTGCAATAATTTCTACAAAAGAGAATTATAAAACCAATAGTCTTCATCATTGATGTTTTAGCTCTAATGTTTAAATTAGTGTTTGAAATAAACGATCTTCAAAATAGAAATAAAAACGTTCAACACCGCACCGTTTACAACTGTACAAAGGATCCAGGTTTCAAAATCTTCTATAAAAGATATCCAGAAGATGAAAATAATAGTCATAGTCTACTCATTTTGGTTTTGTTGCCAAATAGTTGGATTTTTTATATTTAAGTCTCAATCTTGACTGTGGCAAGAAAATAACCATGATTTAAACAAAATATCAAGAAATTTTCACTTCAAATTTTTTGCCATATTTCAGTGCAAAAAACATTTAAAGGTGCAAACAGTAACAATGTTTGATACTGTTTACTTTTATTGACAGTACCCTTTGCTTGTGCTCTGGCCGTCTGTACAATTTTCGTGTACCCATGCAGTTTCTGCATTTCATACACATAATCTATTCTTTTTCTGGTATATCCCGATACATTTCTTGTCAAAACAGGCAAAGATAGATATCTTTTGATGGGGACTTTTCTTTTTTTGATTCTTTTAAAGCATCCGTTACATCATTCATTCGTTTTTGTCAGATGTTTTTTTTTTTTTTTTTTCTTTAGTAAGTTTTGTTCTTTATTGCCAGTTATTGCTTTCTTTTCATCTGTTTTCTTATTTCTTCATCTCCTCTTGCTTTCTTTCCTTTTCTTTCTTTTTATCTTTCTTCTCTTGCTTTCTTTCCTTTTCTTTCTGTCTGTCTCTCATCCTCTTCTAAACGCTTCTTAATGGGTGTCGACGTCAAATTCTCAGAGTGCACAAGATTTCTTGGTTTTGTGTTTTCTTTCCATGTGTGTCGGCACGTGGAAGTGGTGATATATCAAACACTACAATAAAGAGGTCTTCTCCAGTATTTGCTTGCAGTGTTCCAGTGGTAGAATCCACGCAGGATGTCTCAAGTGATTCTTCAGTTTCGTTCACCATTGACTTTACTATTTCCCTGCTGACAAGGAAGTTATCTGCTTTCCCTTGCTGTGTGGGTTGGATGGGTGTCTTGTCTTAAATGTTGTCAGCACTCTGTGTGACATGAATGTTGTCAGCACTCTGTGTGACATGAATGTTGTCAGCACTCTGTGTGACATGATTATCCTAGTAGACAGATGCCTTATCGTGACCTTTGGGGTTTTACAAAGCTCATTACAAGCTTCAACTGCAGCAAAATCTTCAGTGCAAAACTTGTTACTATCGAATGGATAAATTCCAGTTGTTGAAAAATCCGACACCACCTTTTGCATAGTAGCCACTCGAGTATATGCCTTATTGAAAAGCTGTGCAATTTTGTATTGTGTGATTTTCTGGCCGGGATTCATTCTCATATGTTGGTCGCACTCCGTATTGTAAGCAGGTGTTTCAGCTGATTATCATCTGCCAACTCAAAAGCCAATGACCTAAGCGTTTCAGGAGTAATGCCATGGAACATATCACTTATTGCTATGATGTAGTCATACAACTGTTTTTCCAATGTCGGGGAAGAACTGTCTGCCTTCCAGCACGAGGAGGTTGATTGGATTTAAAATGGTCGTATATTGTTATTTTGGGTATTCCAAAATGCATTGATGCTTGACCAGACTACTTCTCTTGTTTTTTACACTGTTTACAGCGAGGTCAGGTCAGCAACATCGTAACTA
>JAIGNY010000918.1:102500-147500 GCA_020152595.1 Chiridota heheva
CCAGGTAACATTAACTTTAAAAGATTTGTACCAACACCCGTGCATATTGTTTTCTTCAAAAAATCAAAAAACTGTTGTTGAATCGTTTATATAAGTTGTGCCTTGAAAATCGAAACCTTTAAGAATATTTGACTTCATGATTCCCATTGCAGTTCATGATACGTAAATTTTGTGGGGAAAAAGGACACTCCATATGGGCTTGAAATAATTCCATTATCTGGTTCAGGATTTTAGAGTAAAGATTGATCTAAGGTGGTATTTTATTCTTCATACGAAGTATGAGATGGGTGATATTTTCGGTTTGTAGAAGTCTCTGGAACATTTTCTGAGCAAATAAACATGACCATAAAATGCTCCCTTGTGACCGGATGGAACTCGTAATATATCTACCGAACGGACAAAAAACATCCCTCCCATTTTCTGGAACAGTTTTACCACCTAGTTCATTCAATGCACTAAAAGAAGAAAAATCACGTGGAACAGTCCTTTAACAGTGACGTGTTTTGAGTGAGGAAGAAAAGTATTCTCTTTTCAGCAAAATTTGATTTTGTTTTAATCAGAAAGTTTATCATATATTTTCTCCTTTTTGCAGGTGATACGTTGCCCTGTGACCCAAAGCAATATCTTTTATGTGTAAAATCGGCGAAAAGTAAGTTCTAATTCTTCAATTTTAAGATAATAAATATCCACATATCGCATATCGAAAATTCCTCAAATTTTGCCATATCCATAGCTATTTCCGAAAATCAAAGACGTTCTATCCAGAATGTTAAATTCTTTTACCATGCAACTCAGTTCAAGACGTGTATAAATTTAAACTTTTTATATTTTTTTTGAAATATTGAGGATGTTTTATGGGCAGTACTATCAAATACAAGTTTATGTTGAGGGTAATCAAGTAACTTTCAGTATAGTGCAACCTGAAGATTTGGTCACTTTGGAGGTCAGAGGTCAAAAGGCAGTATACACTTTAATTAGAGCGAGTTTTTTTAAACGAATACACTTTCTGAACAGATTTTTGGAAAAGTGTTGCACAAATGTGTTGTCAAAGAGTTTTGTCAAAGTTTCTCAAATCTGAAAACTCTCTTAAGGAAATTGTTTTATTTAAATTTTATCAAATGCTTTGAAATAACACTGAAAGAGCACCCCTCATGTCGTGTATAGTCCCCTTTTTACAAAAGTAGTTTCTGTCAGTCTTTAATTACTGTCGATACATCTTCATTTTTATGTACCTACCAAAATTGACATATCTGAGCGTGTTGCTTCGTAAAATTGCAGCCCCTTAAATGTTCAGTAAGTTTCTTTGAAGGTGTTTTTATTTCACACGGTAGACGAATACCTAATAAGTTCTTTATTACCCAATAAATCTACAACTGTACAATGATACCTCTGTGGTCTAGTGATCATAGCATCAGCTTAACATTTTCAATCATATTCCGAGAAATTCTACTAGTTGTAGCAATTGTTCATATTTTCTCACGATCATACAGTCATAAGTATAATAGAGATTCAATTAGTAAAACAACTGGTAAAGAAAATATTCGATAATCATATTTTATGAAAAAGCATAGTTAGTGAATATGACGGCACTCTTTTATAATAATTTTGTTGACTAATTAATTTTCACACAAAATTATGACATCTTTAGAAATAATTCATATCGCCTAAACGGAACAAGGTACCATCGAAGTTTATTCACAGTTCTGTTTGTTCTCCTGTCCATTCTAATCATCATTTGAATCGTTCTTTAACATCTGCACGATTTTTCGCCGGTGTGAATATAATTACATTTAATTATCATTTTGCTTAGACAATTTCAGTGCATTAGCAATTGATTGCGACTGTCCAATCTCATGTGAATACAAGACATATGATGCGAAGGTCTCCATTGCCAAATGGCCGTCAGATTTTCTCGCTGCTGAACTGGCAATTTCTCTCAATACATCTGTTGCTTCCATAAGGTAAAGAAAACGACTGTTTTGGACGTCACGTTTTATTTTGTGTTGATATCTTAAAAGAACGACCAGCAGAATGGATATATTCCCAAAACCTCTACAAAAATCAATCACCGGAGCCACCCTATAAAAACTTCCAGGGCTGCACAAAACTAGCACTGCAACCAACTTATCTGCTTAACTTGAATTTTTACCGAATTTCCGTTCAACTTAACGTAAAAACGACTTATACATTCTGTTTTTGAATAGCTTTTACTTTAACAAAATCCACCAGTAATTTATATATTGCAAGAAAGCGGCACTCACAATAGGATGAATTAAACTCGACAATGGAGGAAGGAGGACTAGAAAATTGCGGGAATAGGGACACGCTATTGGGGAAAGGCGGACTCGCCATTAGGGAAAGTTTGATTCGAAATTTGGGAAGGGAGACTCGACATTGTGGAAGAGGGACTTCCAGTAGGAAGGAGGTAGGACGATTGTTCCCAAGATTTTGTAAAATGTTTTTGTTAAAGAATTAAATCATCATTAAACATGTTTTTCCCCAAAACGATCAATTAACCCAATTAAAATCTGTTGAAGCTTTCCAATTACCTGAGGACTTTCAATAACGCATAATTAAAGAGAAATCTTATTAATGCTATTAATTGCACCTATACATTTTATTATGTGTTCATTTCGCCAACAGCTCTAATTACATGGATGTCTTAATCTATTTCGAAGAGATCAGTTCCGAGGAGATTCGCCAAGTTCCTAACTACGACTTGTTAAGTTTTCAAAGTAAGGACACTTATGATATATGTCAATCTCTTTGATAATTTTTTTAATATCTTTAATAACGATTCGACTTTCCCCACTGTTCTTTACTGAGAAACGATAGCCGTGATCTAGTTTGATTTATAAGATTCTGTAATCTGATTTATACATCACTCGAGATGTATCCACACTTCATCTCCTAAGATCTAATATGCTTTGTACAGTCTATCGTGTGATGTATAATGATAGACCAGGTGTATCTATGGTTAATCTCCTGTATGTTTTCTAACAGTCTACAATATGATGTATTAATCTTCTTGAGATAGATCTACAGTTTGTTTCTTGAGATATTTTCTGCAGTCTGTAGGCTGGTATAGTAATGTACTTAATATCTGGCTGCTATTCAACTGTTTCGTATTTCAAAGTTTGTAATCAACATTATAAAGTGTCTCGATCTGCTAGAGACCAAACAGTTCAAAGTAAATAAAATAAAATGTATTCTGAACAAAGAGGTTAAAATCTTTCCTGTTACAAGAATTAAACCTAAATCATATAATTTGTTTGGAGTCGATGCACTCATTCTTTCTTAAAGATTTCCCTAATTCGGCCCAAGAGCAGTGTTTCTTATGAGTTTTCACATACAGACATAGGGGTAAACCTTACATGTAACCCAACAGCTTAAGAAGTCGAGTCTTGCTCATGGTAATTTATAATCGGGGAAATGGGAAAGGCATTCTTGTTGGTTAAATATCCGCTGCCTTCTCCCTTATCTTTTCAATTATAAAAACAAGCTTAAGAATATATTTTTTTATCTATATCTTCCACAGGTGATGTAGGTGGATACATGGGTCTTCTATGTGGAGCCAGCCTCGTAACTGTAGTAGAGTTTATAGATTGTATTATAAACACTTGTTATAAACGGACTTGTCGAAAGAGGTAACATAAACTTCATTATACATCGCCTGTCATTGTCCACACCCAGCGAATACCATGGAACATAAGTTGTACATAAAATACGTATCTTTTATTTCGAGAAATGGAGCAATGCTTTATCTTTTATTCAGAGAAGTGGAACAAAACTTTATGTTTCATTCCTAGATGTGAAGCAATATGGTATCTTTCATTGTGAAAAGGAGAACAATATAATTTATTTTATTTCGAGAAGTAGAACAATACTTAATCTTTCATTTTAAAAATGAAGCAATATTTAATCTTTCATTCGGAGGAGCAACATTGCTTGTTTTTAAAACTTTGTAATTTTGTATCGTATTTGAGCAAATGACTTAGCTGAGGTGCTTTTGCATTGCGCGTTGTGAAAGATCACTGAATCGGTGTTGCCAGGTTCTCCAATTAAGTCCCGCTCTAAGTTTTACTTTTCAAATACAGTGTCGTCTGAAATAGAGGGGGATTATACTTAACTTCTTCCCTCTTTTTTCTTGCTGCACATAAATTTAATGATGGAAAACATAAGAAAATAAATCAAAATTGACGAAATTTTAAGGCTTCTCTGCTTTGTGCTCATGACAGAGCCCAGTAGCGGCGCCATGTTTTTGATGCCGGAGAAAAGAGCGCGGCAGCTTTGTCTCATGGATGGCAAAATATACAATAATTAATGGAGACATCTACTCCGCACTCCGCCACTCATAGCGTCTGTGCCATTCATTCAGTTCAGCCATCAGCTCCACTTTAGAAAAAGCTCAACCGTTCCTAGAATAGCTTTGACAATCGGCCAATTCAGACCAAAAAAGTGTTACAAAATTTAAAAAAACTGTCTTTATTAGTTTATGTTTGTATCTTAATTTTTGGTAATCTTATCAATCTAATCAATTTAATATTCACAGTCTTTTACGTGTTTAAACCTTTTAGATTAAGCACAGTATGAATTGGAATAATAAAAACTATATAATAATGATAAATTAGCACTAGTTCAAAAAGTGAGGTTAGATTGTTTTAGAGTTCTATAGACCTTGATAATAATGAGTTTTTATATAGCGCGAAATATGCGCAAATGAATTGTAAAATGTAGGGATGTTGACTTTATTGTGAGGCAAGTGACAGAGAAATATAATGGAAACAGACTGAATTTTACAACACAGCTACAAGACTTACACTATGCAATTGATATAGCGTTATTATCAACTAATAGAAAAACAGATGCAAGAGAAGACAGAAAACTCAATATAAACGGCAGTCATCTAGGGCTCAAGATAGTCTACTAACTGTGGTGTAACGGTTACATACCTGTCTATAGACCACGAGGCCCTTGGTTCAAGCCTGGGTTGGGTAGACACACCAGTGCACCACAACTGGTTATCAAAGGCCGTGGACATTGGCTTGGTTGTTGATGTTATGTCTGTCCGTACGTCGTACCTGTGTTCTCGTCCGGGTCGTATTAAGCGTTTCGTGATAGCATTGTTACTATCATAACCGAACACGCAGGCGACGACCCCGTCATTGTAATTGTGTATTCACTCGTCGGCGGCGGGGCTCAAGATAAATAGGGATAAAACCAAGGGGGTGAGACTTAGCAACAGAGCTAATGAGCCATTCAAAGTTAACAATGAAATCATTGAAAAGGTTGCATACTTCACATACTTAGGAACGACGCTAAACAACCATGGAGTATCCCGGGAGGACATAATCAGACGGCTAACGACAGCACGTGGAGCTTTTACTGAGCTAAAAAAAATCTGGAGTTCGAAATCCTACTCTCCTTTGTTGTCCAGAAGGTCGCATGTGACCCGTGGTGGCATCATGCACAACTCTTCTCTACTTCTTTCTGTCTTTTGTTAAGTCCTTTAAAACTTGTAATTTTTTCATGTGCTGTTTGTAATTTCCTGCATCCAGCATGTATAATGCCTTCCTCTCCTCCTTACACCTTCCGTTCTGCCATGCATTAGGTCCCTTCCCATTCCATCTGTACTTATCATCACATGGCCGAAATATCATAGCTTTTGCTTAATGACCATTGCCTCAAGCGAGACTGCCGGCTTTATGGCTGCGATCACCTCTTCATTGCATACTTTCTGCATGCAGGGAATGCGCAGTCTTCTCAAGCACCACAGCTCAAACTCTACTTTAGAAGATCCAAATTGAAGATCTTAGTGACAAATGTCACAGCAGTATTACTATGTGGCTCAGAAGCATGGAGAATTACAACGGCAGACACGGAAAGAATAAATCCATTTCAAAGAAAGAATAACAGATGGCCAGAGAAGATATCAAATTAGGATCTATATAAAAGAACAAAAATATAGCCACTGAGTATTACGATGAAATAGCGAAGATAGAAACACATTGGGCATGTCCTCCAAAGAGAATCCAACAACAACAGTAGAATAGCTCTAACCTTAGACACCAGATGGAAAAAGAAAGAGGGGAAGACCATTGATGACATGGAGAAGAAGTGTGGGGAAAGAAAGAGAATGGATTGGGTTGAGAAGCTGAAACAAGGCTGCACAAGCAGCGCAAGATCGCAAAACAAATAGACACTAGAGGCCTCATTCTCCAATATTAGGCAATAGGAGCAGTAAGAATGTTCAAAGGGCTGGCAAGAACCATGCTTCGAACTCTTATGTTAAGCGCCAAGCGAGACGGCAGTACGTTTCAGTTTTTAAAGTCTTTGATATGAGTTAGCTGTAGATTGATTCCAGCATTTTTTACTGAAATGCAGGTGCTCTACGAATTAAGCTATCTAGTCGGTTAATCTACTCGAATAACCTACTCAATTAACTTACTTGAATGACCTAATCGCATATGCATTTCTCATGCAAAGTCTTTAAACGGTTGCACCTAATATATGGGAGTGACACCCTTGTTGGAGAGCTCCGTCATGAAAATACAGTTTACGTCATAGATTGCGAGAAAACAACGGTATCAATGTGCATAAAGCATTACATACAACAACGGTCCATGATTGTGTTTTCTTCATGATTTTATTGGTCTATAAGTTTGCTTTAGATTTTGTTAAAAAAACATTAGCCCTCGAAAAAAATGAAATTAGCTACATCCTTGTAAATATTTTTTTTCAATAGGAAAAGGAAGGGTAAGAATTATTTTACAATATATTAAAAACTTGCATTCTGAAAAATTGTAATTCATAAGAATTCAGAATGTTAGAAGTACAACTTCGATCGCAAATAACATTCTAAGCACAACAATTCATTTCATTTATTAAATAAGTGCACCTGTCACAAAAAATGTACAAAATTTTAACAACATATTTAAAATAAGAGGATTTAGGTATTATAAATAGATCAATCAGATTAAGGATAAAAGAAATTGCTAAGCAAGCATAGTAAATGCCGAACATACCTTACATTTCACGAAACTTATGGCATGCATTATATAAATATAAAGCGAGTTACACAATTGTTCAATGCATGGACACAATAAGTTCTTAAAATGTTGTATATCAGGGTACTTAGCCTAATAATCTTGTATGTACTTTATGCACAATTCATTGAGGGAACGGCAAATAAAGATAAAGTTATTTTTTTTATTGTATGGAATCAAACAATGTCTTATAGTTGTATCATTTACATATGTATGTATTCACACAACCTTTTTAACATACTAACTAGGGGAAGGGGGAGCTATTCCCACCCATCCCCTGTATATGCCTCTCACTTACCCTGGAAAATCGCATTGCATTCTAGTAGACAGGTGGATTCACTTTTATCAGGTATAGCCGCATCAAATTGATAGACCATCTGAAGCGCAGAAGTACTATTGCAAAGGTTTTGAAGCTTGGCCGATTATAGCGAGTCACTTTAAAAGCATTCTTTGGAAAATGTATACGTAGAAGGTAGCAAAGTTCAGTTCGAATTTTTAAGTATACACACTTCATCATTAAAAACAAATCTTTCATGCAACAGAAAAGTAAATAATCGGTCCAACCGGATAAATCAATGTTTCAAAAAATGATGGTTACGTTTAAGTTCACTTGTGATTGTGAAGCATTCGTTTGAATTGAGGGTCACTTTGGATGACGTACTCGCGAGATGTTTATTGCAAATCGCTAGACGTCATTATTCTTGTAATGAGTATCATAATGTTAAAGGAAATCGGTACAAAATGGCTCCGATTTTCATATCAGAAGAAAATAAACACGTTGTAAAAAAAAGCTGCCAAGCTATATTGAATATCTAAACTTTTGGGAAAAGAAACAAGGTCAAAATACTTTCCATTTGCGTCAATTTTTTTCGATTGGAAAAAGATCACTAGAAGAGATTTCTCCACTAAATCTTTTTGGAACAAATAGTATTGGCCATTATTGAAATAAAAGGTTAGATCCATATTCGAGCCATGAAATTTCTTGGCAGTCCATCGCAGGGCAACTCCCCCATAGTGCTGGTGCTCATTTTACAACTGAATGGACTGGAGAAAGTAAAGTAAAGTATCTTGTTCAAGGACACATTGTAGCGCTTGTGACGGAGGTTGATTCCGGTACATTTTGCATGCGAGTATGACTCCTTAGTAGTATATAGGGGTCAAGAGGACCCTTTTTTGGGGGGAACAGGTGGTCCTTCATTGTGTTTGACATTTTTTTGGAGATGCATAGTGGTCCACCTTTATTGATGCGCGTGGAGGACCCCCTGATGATGTATGCAGGTGGAACGGGGTTTACACATGTGGAAGAAAACGTGGGAAAGAATGTGAGTTCACACTTGTGGAAGAAGCGTGGGAGAGAATGTGGGTTAGAAAGAGGGATAGGAGCTAAGATAGAGGAACCTAGGAAGAGAAAGGGCACTGAAAAAAGGGTTCATCTCTTCTTAACAGGGATCCAGATGAACCATCACAAAGAACATATCAGGAATTGTTTTACTCTTACTTCCATTATGTAAGGTCATTTTTAACATAAAATCAGGAAAAAAGTGGGAAATATATCAGAAAAAAAAACTTATAAATAAAGCGCACATGATGAGGAAAAACAGGAGACTCGCTCAATGAGAAGAAAGTTTGTCTTGTACCGAGGTCAAAAAGGAGACATAATCAATAATGACGTGTAATCTTAATTGTTAAATTGTTTGACCTATCTCTTGATATGAATTGTAAAGGCACAATGGATACGATAGGGGGTGTATCGATGAGAAGAGTGAATCAGAGTGAGGAGAGTGACGTAGAAGAATACAAAAGATAAGTAGGCGAAATAGATAAACATTGCAACATTGAGTGTAAAATAACGGAACAATAGACTGAAATGATGATGGGGATGGAATCAAAATAAAGGAAACGAAAAAAAAGATCATATTATACTTGAATGAGATGTTGTGGTTACATTGATTAAACACAAAACAACAACACGAAGTATGATGATATCACATCCAAATTCAAAGAATGGTATCATAATTAGTTGGATACAAATAGATCATGTAGAAAAAAGATAAAAGGACGTCGGGGAACCACCTCAGTCAGAGCGATCAAGTGCGTACTCAAGAAGGAGAAGCTCATCCAGAAATAAGAAAAACATCATGGCAAGGAAATTTGTTCCTTCCCAAAGAATTGAGTGGCCGCAGGAGGATGACGCTTTGCTTCTCCAAGTGATTGAAAAAACAGAAAGGCTAGAAGAAGCAAGGAAATTAAAGGAGGATTTTCAGAGAAAATAGTGAGTACAACTGCTCATCCATTTAAGGTCATGAAAAAAAGATACATTTTTTTAATTGGCTCAGGGGTAATAAAAAAAAAAGATGGTCGTAAGTTTTTCTTTAGTTTAATTTCTTTACTAATTTTATATATCTATTCATTTCTTTTTTTGATTATCGTTTAATTTAAAAAAACAAATTTCAATGAAAATAAAGATGGTCGTAATTCTTTCTTCAGTTTTATTTTCTTTTTTACTAATTTTATATATGTGTATTTATTTCTTTTTGATTATCGTTAATTTCAAACACACAAATTGCATTAATAATAAGAAAAAAATTCGTTAATCATTATCATCAGTTATTTCAATTTTAATGTTTTATCTTTTAACATAGCTATATATTTTTATATTCTCAAGTTTCATTAAGTTTATTGAAAAAATTAACTTCATTTTCTTTTTATTACCTTATATGAAATGGTCACCTTCTTTACCTGAACTTTTTTAATTCTTAATTTTGTTTGTTTGTAAATTTTGATTATTGGTAAATCTAGATAAAAGATTTTTTTTTCCGTAAGAACTTTAGAATACAACAAAAGTTTAATTTAAATTGTTAAATGATTGTTACTTTTTACTTAATGTAACGTTCTTCTTTTTAATTACTTCATAGATACTGTTAAATGAATTTTTTATTTTTATTATTATTTCATCTTTTACTGTATAGTTCACCCCTTTAAAAAAAAAAATCATATATTTTTCATCGTTTAACTTTCTTTCATTGAGAACAAAAAATATATATATACAATTTTTTACTCGGTATAAGAAGTTAGATTGTTACTTTTTTCATTTTTTAAAACAGTGTGCAAGGTACTCTCAGACAGGAGCTAGGAACCGCGGTGATGCAGAAGCTTGGGGCTGAAATACAGGAGAAGAGAGGCAGGAGCCAGGGGCCGCGGTGACGCAGGGGCTTGGGGCTGAAATACAGGGAGAAGAAAGACAGGAGTCAGGGGCCGCGGTGACGCAGGAAGCAGGGGAAAACACGCAGGAGGCAAAGTTTGAAGACTTTTCAGGACCATCTGGAATTAAAAAAACAAAGGTAGGAATCATTTTAAATCGGCAATCAATTATATTATATACGGTTATTTAAATCCTCTTTGTAATGATCTAAAATTAGTATGTGGTATGTTGGGTTTGGGAGTGAGTTTGTTACAATTTAGGGTAAAACCTTTAGTAAGTTTAACCATTATATTTCTGATCATGACTGGTAATTTTTTTCTCGGCCCCCCCCCCCCCTCCTCATCTCTTCTCTTGCTGTTTCTTTTAGTACGCCTGTGATATGGGGTGTGGCAAATACTTCACGAACAGGCAAAGTTTAAAAACGCACCATCATGATGCCACCGTACACACAAAAGAAAAAAGAATACCCTTGCAAAATGTGTGAGAAACGATTCAAGACTAAATTTTCTATGCTTCGGCATGGACAGAAGAATTGCAAGAAGGTGAAGAAAAAATTGAACAAGTAATCTATAACTTCATTATCATTTCAACAAGATCATGCATTTTTAAATTGGGTGGATTTCAAACTCTACTATTCACCAATAATGGTATGGGTATTGTCTTTTCACGCAGAGCACTTTGAAATCGAATGATTTACCAACTGGGTCATCTTCATCGTCTGGAGCATAACTGGAGCCACCACCTCGATCACCATCACCACCACAACCAACATCACCACCAGGACCACTATCACCACCTGCACCACCACCACCTGCACCACCGCCACCATCACCACCACCACCATCACCACCTGCACCACCGCCATCACCCGAACCTTCAGACCAACAAGATGTTTTCGAAGAAGATCCTGTTGAGTTTTCTGACCACATGGAACACAACCTTGCTGGTCATCAGACACTCCTCGATCTTTTTAGAAAGAACTGGGAGGAATCAGGACTCACCACAATTGTCACAACCGTGTACAAGATACGTATAATTTTTGAATTGATTCTGTATCCATTAATTACTTAGGGACACTTGTAAGAAGTGTTTACAACAATCAAACAAATCAATGTAAACTAAAAATATGTTTTGGTTTTGTGTTAAGAGATAATGTATCAGGTTAACTGAGATATTCCACAATTCCCATAACAATTATGCAGTCTTTGACCTGCCCATGGTCATTGGTAACCCTCGGGGTATTTTTGATCAGTTTATAAGTCAATTAGAAGCTAAAGACTTGGATGAGCTTCTTTCATTACATAGGGACGATTCAAAATGGGTTGTTGATCTCATCAGCAATGTCACACTGTACGTGTACAAGCTGGGTCCTTTTCCAATTGTGGGAGCTTCACTCACCCCAACTGATATATCTGATGATATTTAAAAAAATCCACTTAATCTTTTCATGACCCATTGTCCTAAAACACACAAACTTTATTCTGATAACTTGTGTTTGTTTAGATGTTTTAGTGTACACCTAAAAGCAGAGGAGATAATTACCCTCAAAGTCCCCAAGACACTGTTTTAAAAATACCAAAGGGCGGTTGAAGGTATGGACACGACTGAATTTTGAAGGAGTTTACTTTCTAGAGTTGGGTGAAATTGAGAGTGTTCCAAGTTAATGTATACGTATATTCACAGACTTACGAGGAAAACACCGAAGCTCAAAAAGGACAGAAAATTGCTGAATTACTGCGCAGATCGCCCTGTCGGTATATCTCCACAATGTATGTAATTTTTTCAATCGTCATTTCTCTTACATAAAAAATATCAATTTATATGCCCATATGTTTAGTTGTTCACGGTGTCGTAGACTTTTTAAAAGCTCTGTCAAATTAAGAAAACATGCTCCACGTTGCAAGGAACATGTATAATTTAGTTTGTGTATTTGAGTTGACACCTTGTACTTTTGATAAACTGGCTGCTGTAGGTATCTCACTTGGTCCACGTAAACAATTTTATCCATATAGAGTCGCATATGATATTGAAAGTTATATAGACCATAAGTATGATGTCCAATCAAAATCTCAAAGCTTACTTATACCGGTAAACTTAAATTAGTAAGTATTAGTGTCTGTTCGAATGTACCACACTATGAAGAACCGCAGTGTTTTTTTTTTTTTTTATTGAAGGCGAGGAGGGGGATGTAGTCGATTCATTTAGGTGTTATTGTTTTGAAATCGCAGAGGCTGCTTATAAAGATATTTCAGAAAATGCAATGTCTGGTGTGGTCAACGTTCTTGAGAGCTTAATCGAAGATGAAATGCAACGTATTCCATATGAAGACACTGTGGATGAAGTTGAAGGGGATCCACACAGTTTTTGTTCTAATATTTTGATACCTTTTTCAGGGTCTTTACACAATTATTGCCGTCAAATACCAATAATAGGATTTAATTCTGGCAAATATGATATCAATGTAATGAAAGGGCTTCTGTTTAGAAGTCTACAATTACACCCGAGGATAATGATGACGAGGACGATGAATTAAAGAATGGTCGCTCAGCCGTGATTTAAATTATTCGTCGCAATAGAGATTACATGTCCCTATCAACAAAGAATTTAAATTTGTATACATAAAGAATTTTCTTGCCGCGGGCTACAGTTATCATCAATTTTTAACTGCCTATAAAACCAGAGAAGTAAAATTATTTTTTCCATATCAGTGGATGGATAGTTTCGAAAAGTTAGATCAACTCCATCTACCACCACACGAGGCATTTCTTAATGACCTCAAACAGTCAATATTAGCAGGGAAGAATACGAGTACTGTTTAAAAGTGTGGAAGGAAAAGGAGATGTGTACCATGCGAGATTTTCTTGTGTGGTACAATGATAAAGATGTAGTGCCGTTTTTTGAGGCCCTAGATAAAATGTTTTACTTTTACCAAGAGAATTGAATTGATAAGTTCAAACAGGGTATATTTGTCCCTAGTTTGATCCTGAGATACTTATTCAGTAGATGTAAAATTGATCACTTCTGTCTCTTTCCCAAAGCTCACAAAGATCTATACCACCTATTTAAATCCCAAATTGTCTTTAAATTTTTACAGATATCAGAAAAAGACATCACAAAGATTAGGGGTGGAAAACTATGTAAAAACAATATTGGGTTTGATGCGAATGCTTTGTATTTATGGGCTGTCATGCAACATATGCCAAAAGGTATTGCATTGAGACGCAGGGCTGAAACTGGATTTAAGCGAGAATTTACCTATGCATTTCACAAAACAGCTGTAGGGTGGCTGGATTGGAAGGCTAAATCACGCGGAATTGATATCAAACATAGATTAAATGGAAGAAAAGTACGTGTGGGTCAAAGACAATTGCCTGTTGATTGATTTGGGGATGGGTTCATTTTTTAGTTTCATGGCTGCTATTGGCATGGGCATCCCTGTAAACTGAATGAAGGCAAGACTTACAATGATGTGAGAGGCGAGCTGCTTTGTGATCTCTACAAAACAACTTGTGCTAATGCGAAGTATCTAAAAACGTTACCATTTACTTATGTTGAAAAGTGGGAATGTGAGTGGAATAAAAAGAGAAAGAAAGATTCTAACATTAAGCAGTTTTTGAATGAATTGTTTCCTTTGACTGTCAACAGAAGCGGACAATGAAAGAAAAAGAAATACTTAGTCATATCAAGAGTGGTGATATTTTTGGAGTTGTAGAGTGTGACATTGAGGTGCCAAACCACCTGAAAGAAAACTTTAATGAAATGCCCTTCTCCCCAATTTTTAAAGATATTGACGGTGACATCGATGACTTTGACAAATACATAACCGAATACGCTGAAACTCATGGTTTATTAAAAAGACCCCGTAGAACTTTAATTGGAAGCATGTGTGGACACAAAATTTTGTTAGAAACTTCCTTATTCCAATGGTATCTCGATCATGGTTTGATTATCACCAAAATTTATCAGATTGTGCAATTTATTCCCAAAGCTGTCTTTAAAAAGTTTGGGGAGGAAGTCAGTGATGCTAGGCGGGAAGGGGATAAAGATTCTTCTAAAAGTATGCTGGCCGACACCATGAAGCTGATTGGGAATTCTTCCTATGGTAGACCATTAACAAATAAAAAAGACATGTTAATGTCCAAGTGGCCACAGATGCAAATGTTTATCAAAAATAAATGAACCTTTTTTAGAAGAAACGAATCAGTGGGTTTTGGCATGTATGGAATTGATTTACATAAACGTGTAATTGATGTGGACCTTTCCATTCAAATTCGTTTCTTTGTATACCAATATGCATAGTTGAAAATGTTGCAATTTTGTTATGATTTTTTGCAAACGTTTGTCCATCCATGTGACTATCAGTAATGTGAAATGGATACTGATTCAGCGTATTTGGCCATTTCTGCTGATTCTTTGGAAAGTATCATTAAACCTGAGATGAGAGAGGAAAATCAAAAGAAGAAAAAAATTCTTGGTTCCCACGCATTGAGCTTGAAGAGGCCCGTCAATATGACCTAAGAATCCCCGGCCTTTTCAAAAAAGAATTTGAAGTTAAAGGAATTACCTCATTGTCCAGTAAGTGCTATTACTGTTGAGGAGAAAATGTAAAAAATAAAATGAGTTGCAAAGGTATCAATCTATAATAGTGTAGGAGAGTTAACGAAAGATAATTTTCTGAAAGTTATACAACCCAAAAAATCTATCGAGGCGGCAAATATGGGTTTTCGAATGCATGCAAATTGCATGCAAACGTATATTCAAAAGAAAACAACACTGTCTTACCTGTATATCAAAGGTAAAGTTTAAGGTGATGGTGTTTTAACTCTTCCATTAGACATTTAGCAGTTTTTATATGCATTATATGTAAATTAAAAGAGAATGATAGGATGGTTATGGCGGTGAAGCGTTACCTTTTCTTGAATAAGATGGTTTCATATAAAGCACTGTATTTATATGTACAATTTTTTGAATTTTTTTTTGTAGAATGTGACTAAATAAAATTTATGTGAAGACTCTCTCAATCATAAATGTCTGCTTTTTTTACTGAGGCTGAGGAAATATAAGTAGCCAACCCTAACTATGAACCACATTTACGACAATGGATTTGCGTCTTCAACACTCTTTTACATCCGAAATAGTCGGCCCCACGCAAAGTTGAAAAACCGTATTTCTCCAAACATTACTGAACCATAGTAGGGAACATATTAAGATCCACCAGAAAAATCTTGTGGTTTTATGGTGTATATCAACCACTTTACAATGAACTTATAGACACAGTGGGTTCTACCATTTAATTCATAGATGGCATTCGGCAATTATTCGATACGTTTTTGGATAAATCAAAACGCAACCTTATTATTCTGGATGATTTGATAAGTGAGTCTGCGGACAACCAAAAAATCAGTAATTTGTTCACATAAGGCAGTCATCATAAAAACTTATCGGTCATTTTGATCAGCCAAAATTTGTTTCATCAAAGTCGACAAAGTCGAAACATCAGTCTGAATTCACACAGATGCGTCCCAAATTTCTCATCTTGGAAGGCAAATGTATCTAGGAAATCCCAAGCCCCTACAGGTAGCATACCGCGATGCAACGCGGCTCTCATACGGATATCTTTTGATTGATCTAAAACCAACAACCCCTGAAAATTATCGGTTAAGGACACAAATATTTCCTGGAGAAGTTCATTACGTTTACATTCCATAATAAACAAAAAGGCATGCCACCATCCATTAGTGTCATTGAATCATCATGAAGCGTTGGCGGAAACATGGTCTTTATCTTCATGTCTTAGCAAAGGGGTCCCTAAAACAAAGACAAGGTATCATTCAAGTGGCTTCTAAAAAATATATCAACTGTCTCTGTGAGGGGGCTTTGAATACGTTAAAGGGAAATATTCCGCTAAAACCACATCAGAAAAAGAAATTGGGAAAGTATCGCAACCAACTTCGCAGTTTGGCAAACAGAAGAGGATCAATAGCGTCAAAGAAGAGGATTCTACTACAAAGGGGGAGGATCTATACTAGCAGCTCTTTTACCGCCACTGATTGGTGTTTTCGGCAGCATTTTATTTAAATAATGGAAATCACGCAAAAATCGTTTTGGTTTCTCCCGACTATCTTGATCGTTTGAAAACAGTTCTATCTCAGCCACCAGAAGGAACAAAAGTTCAAGAATTAGAAGGTCAATTGTTGAAACTTCTTAAAGATAAGAATGTGGATGACTCCAGCAAGATAAAGATGTATGGAGACTTACTACAACGTTACATGTTGTATGAAAATAAAGCTAATGAGCCACCGACTGTACGTATGGAGAATATTGAAACTAAAACGGAGGAAAAACAGATCTCCACAATGGTACAAGATGTCATTGACAGTGTCCCCAAAGCTTTTAAAAGCAAAGCGGCACAGTTGTTAAATAAAATTTCTTCCAGCAAGAGCAGACTTAGATGGAATGAGATTGGAGAGCTGCTTGTTACCGGAGATGTAGTAAAATGATCACATATAGTTGATTTAGTGAATGACGTCATTCGAAAACGTAAATCCCCCAACCTAGCTGGTATCGAATATTTCGCTAAAGGATTGGCACAGATGAATATACCACACAAATTGATTGAAAATCCTGAACGTCGGCCAGCTATGACAAATTGGATGTACTCTGATGAAAATATCAAAACACCATCTCTCAGTCAGCAAGCACCTCCTGAACCGATAGACGACGAAGCGCAAAGTCTGTATGGAAGAGCTTACTATTTACCTTCTCTTAAGCGCCCACGTAAAAGAAAAAAAGCCAAGACACGTTAGGAAAAGTATTAAAAGTCACAAGCTGTCGTCGGGTTAGTCAGTTTGAATCACATATTCATCATGAATAGTTGTCCAGTAAGTAAATTTTACTGAAGTTTTTATAACGATTTTGTTTGTTTCTTTGCATGCTGTGGTGGCTCTGTCGAAGTGACTGACACACCTGATAAAAGAATACCTAACAAAGGTGTATTACGACCCGTCCCATCCTGCTGCTTTCAATGGCGTAAGCGCAATTAAACAAACAGCGAAAAATGACGGCAAAAACATCTCTGTCTAACACATCAAACGTGGTTAATGGAGGGGATGCGTATACTCTACACAAAAACCAGCGTAGACATTTTAAACGTAATCGCGTAATTGTGGAAGGAATCGACCATCAGTGGCAAACAGATTTAGTTGACGTCACTTCATTCGAAAGACAGAATAAAGGGCATCGTTACATTCTCACGTGCATAGATATTTTTCAAAGTTTGCATGGGCCACAGCTTAGAAGAAGAAGACAGGGAAAAGCATCGTTTATGCATTTCAGTCTGTTTTGAAAGAACACGGACGTAAACCACAGACATTGCAAAGAGATCATGGGGAGAATTTAAAAATCGCTTGTTTCAAACATTTTTAAAGCAGCAAAACATTCACTTCATCACCACCAACAACGAGACCAAAGCTTCTGTGGTAGAGCGTTTTAACAGGACATTGAAATCAAAGATGTGGCAATACTGCACAGCCAACGGAACTCACAAATATGTCGATGTGCTTCATCGAAGTATTGGCATGGCTCCCGCTGATGTCAACATTCACCATCAAGAAACCGTTACACATAAACTTTACGGCAAGTCTGAAGGAGTATCGTCCACAAAGTTCGCAACTGGTAACCTGGTTCGTATCAGCATGGCAACACAATCATTTCGGAAAGTATATCTACCTCAATGGTTTGACGAAATGTTCAAAGTGGATCAAATTTAAAACGCCACCCAACCGTGTACAAGCTAAAAATTAAATAATGAGGGGTCCTTTTACGACCACGAGCGGCAAAAGTGTCAAAGAAGGATAACATTTATCGTATTGAAAAGATTTTGCGACGTCGAAAGCGGGATGGAAAAACAGAGTATCTGGTACGATGGAAGGGTTTTTTCCAGAAGTTTGATACTTGGGTGGACAAAGTGATTCGTTTTAGAATATTTAAGAGGAGTGACCAGTAGAATAAAATCATTCGTTAGGTGACCTTATCGACCACCATGACTTCCTTTTACCGCACATTACCGAGCAACAGCTCACCTGTTTAATATCCAGAAAATACCTTCAGACAATTTCGTATAAAACTTTCCCAACCCATAACTTTGGAAGGTCAATGGGACGTAGGGCTAACTGAAATCATATACCCTCATCGTTGGTACAATATTGACAAGGACTGCAAGTACACGTATACCGTAAACGGGCATCAGTGATGGACGAAAGATCTCCCACCGGGTTTTTATCCTTAAAAGTGGGATATCATTAATCTATTGGGGACAAATTATCCAGATCAAATTGCATACGACCATAATGAAAAGACTGGTAAAGTGCGCATTATTCTCGCGGAAAATGCCCAAATCAAGTTTCAAGGAAGGCTGGCAGAAATATTGGGTCTTAAGAGCGACACAACAATTTCAAAAAGTCTGACTATAAGCAACGCTTTGGATGTTAAACACATTGATAACTTGTTTATATTTTACATTGTGGAACCAAATACAGTTGGCCATGAAAAAAAAGTCAACCTAAAACGAAAACATGGTGATGGTTTCAGTTCAGTCTTCTCAAACGTTTATCATCACCCACTTAAACAACGTTACTTTGACACTCTGGAAATTGATATAAGGGATGGCACAGGCAGAAAAATTCCATCTATTTGTGGCGCAGTCATCGTAACACCATTTTCGGCTACAGAGACCATCACATTTCGTTTGACCTATTACGACTACAGGATGCATTGCTCCAAAAATCCTATTTTACCTGATTTTGAAAACTACTACTTGCGTCAAGTTGGTCATGGATAACCCATCTTTCGTGGCACTCATTGCACAACAAGGACATGGGTTGGAAAATATTATGGGCGGCATATTTTGCTCAGCCGTTCCTCTTCTTAAGAAGGGGCCAAAGTTTTGGGAAAGGAAGCTTAGCGAACAGGCGTTGAGATTGCGGGGGATGTACTGGATGGATGGTCTCTCAGAGAAGCTGCAACGACTAGAGCTAAAGCTGCGGAGAAAAGGGTTGCCAAAGGTACAGTTACCCACGTGGTAGGATCATCACACAATAAAAAGGGAAAACGGTCATCAACATCTGTCAGTCGTCGTCGAGCAAAGAGAAAAATAAGGTCTCGAGATATATTCGGATAAACATGTCTCTACTACACAAACACTCCTGCGAATGCACCAAATCAAAACTGAAATTATTCACTTTACCTGGGATTCACACAAGTATCGAAAAGAGGCAGTGGGTCAAATATCACCTCATTGCTAATCTCACAGATAATGGCCCCATCGAATTCTACGTCTCGGGATCTACTGAAGATTACATCGACTTGGCCCAAACACAACTCTACGTCAGGGTTAAGATCAACACGCCAGATGGAGAAAACACACCTGATACCACAAAGATTGGACCAGTTAACCTGTTTCTCCAGTCGCTATTTAGTCAAATTGACGTGTCCCTAAATAAGAGACTGGTTTCAACGTCCACGCCGACTTATACTTATCGTGCTATGATTAAAACTCTCCTGAGCTATGGTTCACACGCAAAGGAAACTCAGTTGACAACTGCTTTATTTTACAAAGGTACCGCTGGGCAAATGGACCAACCCGATCCTTTGGCAGAAAGAGGAACTAATTTTGGGCTTCTTAAAAGACACTCATTTATCAAACAAGGCAAGACCGTGGATATGGTGGGACCTATTCATAGTGTTATATTTTTTCAGAGGAGATGTTTAATAAATGGTGTCAACTTGAAACTAAAACTTATTAAAAGGAAGGACACGGTTTTTTTTATGTCTGGGGATGCGGGCGAAGCTTACAAAGCCGTTATCCTAAACGCATTTTTGTTTATAAGAAAAGTAAAATCAAATCCATCGGTCTCTCTGGGCCATGAGAAGGCACTTACAAAAGCCACTGGTAAGTACCCTGTCCGGCGAGTTGTAACAAAGATGTTATGCATACCTGTGGGAAATTTGTCTTTTGTACAGGATCATATCTTTTTAGGACAATTACCAAAAGGATCATCATCGGTTGTGTTCAGAACCCAGCATTTACCGGATCCTATGTACAGAGCCCATTTAATTTTGACAACTTTGGGGTTAACTTTCTAGCTGTTTTTGTAGATGGGGAGCAGATTCCTTACAAACCACTGAAGCCAAATTATTTAGATCGAAATTACATTACATCGAGGCTTACCACACACTTAGTCTCAGGAACAGATCAAATGACAAAGGACGAGGGTAATGCCATCAGTCGAGAGAATTACCCCAATGGTTACACACTCTATGCCTTTAACCTCACACCCGATTTGTCTGGTGGAGGACATTTCAACCTTATCAAACAAGAAAATCTTCGCTTAGAGGTACAATTTGCGAACCCCCTCACCACAACTATTACATACTACGTATTATAAACTATTACCTAACTGCGCACTGGTATACGCAGAGTTTGACAGCATCATCGAGATTGATAGGGCTCGTAACGTCATATTAGACTACACCAGCTAGAACATGGATACAAATAAAATATCTCATGTCTTAAGCACAGATGTTTCTTCAAAGATTTCGTTTCAAGAAGTATTTGCATCAGACCAATTACGTCACTTCACCGCCAGACTATCATGTGCCACAGTTGTAAACACAGATCCAATTCACCTCCCAGGAAGTCATTGGATGGCTATCTATATTTCAAAGAAGGGAAGAGAGAATTATTTTGACTCGTAGGGTCTACCCCCAACAACCGTTACATCAAGCGTCAGTTGCAAGGACTCTATTCTACTGTTTGTGGCCAGTATTATAATTTTTTTCTTTTGCACCGGTATAGAGGTATCCAAATGGAGAAGATTCTAGCCTGGTTTACCCATCATCCGGATGTTAACGATCAACTTGTTTATGGATTTACCGAAAGGTATTTCCCATACATAGACAAACCTATGCATAATTCAGTGGTACTTCAAAGAGCTGTACCCAAAGTCAAGGCGGGGAGAGGGCAAGGAGGGTAATGTGTGCGATTAATTGCTGTGTAATTCAAAAGGTAAATAAAGTACAAAAAAACCTACATTGTTTGTTATGTTTTTGTCTTGTTATTACACTTTTTTTTCCCTTGGCAAAAAAGTTAAATTCACATCAAATCACAACAAATTTGTTCTTAAAACAGCATTTAACTTTTCAATTGTTTCAAGGCTAATTGAATGTTTTCCACCAAGATGGAAATGTCTTTTTAGAAATGGACTCATTTCTCTCTGCATAGATTTACCCAACTAAAATGTCGTGATTTCCCCTAAATGTTTAGAAGGTGGTTTTTCAATCCGATAAAGTTTCTTTAATTCTTCAACATCTCCTTTTTGTATCCCTTCCATTATTGTCTTTGACAATTGTTCCAAGGTTGGTTTCTGCTCAAAGTCACCTGCCCGCTCAGTGAACGCTAGGTCAACAAGTTCTACTTCTTTACTAACTTCCTGATATGTTAGCTCCGGATCTTGAATATTATAAAAGTACGGTTTGTTGTGCTTAACGCTAAAGGCCAATTACCACCTGAGTAAAAATAATTCATCAGAGAGTTCAGGATAGTGGGTTTGATCATCCATGATAGAATAAAAATTATGTACATAAATATGTATATATATGTATACATATATATGTATATATATATATATATATATATATATATATATATATATATATATATATATATATATATATATATATATATATATATATATATATATATATATATATATATATATATATATATATATATATATATATATATATATATATATATTATATATATATATATATATATATATATATATATATATATATATATATATATATATATATATATATGTATATATATATATATGTATATATATACATATACATATATATATTAATATATATATATATATATATATATATATATATATATATATATATATATATATATATATATATATATATATATATATGTATATATATATATATGTATATATATACATATATATATATATATATATATATATATATATATATATATATATATATATATATATATATATATATATATGTATATATATATATATATATATATATATATATATATATATATATATATATATATATATATATATATATATATATATATATAAATATATATATATATATATATATATATATATTATATATATATATATATATATATATATATATATATATATATGCATATATATATATATATATATATATATATATATATATATATATATATATATATATATATATATATATATATATATATATATATATATATATATATATATATATATATATATATATATATATATATATATATATATATATATATATATATATATATATACATTGTGTCCCGTTCAAAAAAAAAAGCTTCATGTTTATGTTCACTTTTTGCTTTTTACATCCACGTATTGGAGGAGGATGCTGTTTAAGATTCTGATTCCTCCTTTAAGTTTCCACCACTGATGAATTGTTAATGTGACACCTCCTCTTGTGGGAATCCACTGCCTTTTACGAAAATACCGCTTCCGTATGTCGATGTATGTCTAAGAGTTGAAAATTTTCACGGTAACGTGCAGATGATCATCTATTTTTAATGTTTCATTTTTACTGGCAAGTCAATGTCATTTGTATACTCGACCAATACTTCCCACTGTTTTAGTGTTAATGCAACTTTAATTGGTGTCGGGTGCCAGTTTTCCATATCATATTTGCGAATATGAATGAGTATTTATCAAAAAACTTTGAAACTGTGGCAAATTTGTCTTTGCCTAAAAAATACCCGTTGCCTAAGGTACCAAGTGGTTTAACAGTTTTGTTTATGACCAATGTCGGACTGTCTGCTTCTGCTTGTGAGTTAACCTGACTAGGGTTGTAAACTGCACTACTTCTTTGTCCTCTGGGATGGTGCTTAACTGACGATGATTTATCTTGACTATGGTTCACACATCCCAAGTGCTGAATGAAAGCCTTTCTGGTCAGAGTTTATAACCGTCAAATGGATACGCTGCTATTTATTTGAATAACAATTCATGGTGTATCTTTTAAAAACTAGGTTGCGTCATCGTCACTATTGTGTGTATTCCTGGTGATATGTATAACAAACAGTGCGGTCTTACGTAAGATGTAAGATAGTGCAATCACATCTTTTGTTTTTTATTGTTGCTTTGGAATTATCTCTATTTTTAGATGGGTTTTTTTCTTTTTCAAGGGTTGTAGTCATTTTGGTCATCCGTTGCCTTGCAACAACAACAAACAAACAAACATGACACGTCACTACACGTTTCTGGAAAAATGGAGGTAATCTGAAGTGGCACTAGCATAGCCTCACTCCATGGAAACAATTGTTCATACAAACCACACACCCCTTTGGTTTATTGGTTACCTTGAGTAGCTTCTTTCTATTTTTTTTTTCACTTTATTTTCTTGATATGTAAAACAAGATCTCTATGGGAATGAAAACTAAACAAACAGTTTGACACTTAATCCTTCACAAGGCAAAATCTTGTCATTGGCAAACGCAAACTGATCTTAAAAAGATCTTACCACTTCCAGATATTATATGAGTAATGGCTGCTTTTACCCCAGCTGTAGAAACACTCAAAAACTTGCTCGAAGAAGTTTTCCTACATCAAGTGCTGCATAAGACAATGAATTGATGCAGAAATTGTGCGGTGGCTGTCAAAATCAACTAGAAAACCAAGAAGGACATATTTGCGTCAGTTACAACATCGATCCATGGATGGTCTACAACGCGATTCAGAAACCAACCTAAGCCGACATATTGCCTTTATTTATCAAGGCCAGTCACTTTTTATACATGAATCCAGAAAACGTACACAATCTGGCACACGAACTTGATCTAATCCGCACACAGTGGCTACATCTGACACCCACTTGGAAGGATACCAAAACGTATACGGCGTCCAAGACACCAGAATGGGACATGGCTCTCTAGGCTGCTCAGATCACAGTGGCCTTGGACAAACGGATCAAGGAAAAGCTAAACACCTCGCAGAATATCACGACATGTTTAAACGCCCTATTGTAATAAAGGAGCTGCATAAACACTTAACCCTCGCCGTGGCTATCGCACTTCTTCCGTGTGACGACCTTATTAATAATACACCTCTGTGGAGCAAAGACCCTGACATGCGCATTTTTCTTGAAGTTTAAAAAAAGACAGTAAGCACTATAAGATATACATCGGCGTACCAAAATCTACCTTGAAAACAACTGCAATATGATGGAGAAGAACAAGCTCTTCATCACATTCTAACTGTCACAAGGAGATACTGAGAGATACTGAGGAACTTTCAAAATCATCACTCTCTTCGCTTTTCTTGGTGATATTTTTCAACGCTGGCACCTACACGACACAAATCGTGAATTAATGTCCTGGCTTCTCTTCATGGTGATAAAGCTCGTTTAAGAAACGTCTGCTGATTGGAAATCATGGCTGCACGACCAGGAACACTCTTTAAACTATCATAAACTGATGATCATGCTTGCAATACAAATGATTGCTTTTTTCATAGTGTGGTGTGTCTAATAAAAGCAATACACTTGGAAAAAAATGTGTTTGTATTTTTTTTTATGGTATCCTTTTTTCTCCATTATTTGGTTTTAAATAAAAACATAAATGAGTCAGAGAAATCCTTTCCCACCCACCGACCTCCATATCCGGTTCTCCTTCCTTTATTTGTCTCTCCCACTTGATAACCACCAAACCTCTGTCAGTCCCTGGTTTCCCAAATTGGAGCCTTCCTCCAAACCTCCGAGTTAATGATTTCTCTGTATTCCTGTAAAGAAGAGATACACCTCTTTTTCAATGCCCTTCCTCCTTCTAGGTTCCTCTATTTCAGCCCCTACCCCTCTTCCTAACTCACATTCTCTCCCCGTTTCTTCCACATATGTGAACCCACATTTTCTCCCACGTTTTCTTCCACATGTGTGAGCCCCGTTCTTCTGTTACATCAGGGGGTCCTCCACACGCATCAATAAAAGTGGACCCTTGCTTCCCCAAAAAATGTAAAATAAAAAGGAGGGCGCCTGTTCCTCCCCCCCCCCCCCCAAAAAAAAAAAACACGTAGGAGCACAAGGGGTCCTCTTGACTTATATGCACTACTTTCCATCTTAGAACAGACACTGATATCATCTCTTTCTTTGTTTAAAAATCTCTAAAAGTAAGACATAGACAGTAATCCAGTCTCCCACTTCCTCACCTCCCAATCCCTCAGTCCCTCACCTCCCAGTCCCTCAGTCCCTTGCCACCCAGGCCTCAGTCCCTCGCCTCCCAGTTCCTCAGTCCCTGCCTCCCAGTTCCTCGGTCCCTCGCCTCCCAGTCCCTCGCCTCCCAGTCCCACAGTTCTCTCGTCTCCCAGTCCCTCTCGTCTCCCAGTCCCTCAATCACTACTTAAAATTAACAGACATGAATCAATGGAATAATTAATACGAAAGTTTGGGCGTGACGTCAAGCCTATAAATCAGAATCGACAGCAGCCACTTCTTTTAAAAACTTAAAGAATTGATTAAATTCAACAGTTCAATATCTCCTATAGCACTGTCTAGGTAAATATTCCGTATATTTGGTAAAGTTATCAATGTTGCCGCTAAAGTGATGTTAAATACGGTAATTATCGAGTGATTTCGGTTACGTAACATCTGGTATAATTACTCAAAGGAGTTATAATTTTAATTGAAAACTGATTGTAAAACATATTTACCCTGTGGGGAAAAAGATGTAGAAAAGAAAAGAACGCACCTACATCATTAATACTTTTACATAAGGTGAGGTGATGTGAGCATTTAAGCATTACAGCCATATGGAATTTCCAAGCTTTTATCGGGGAAATATTTCTATTGATATTCACCAGCATAAAAGGGAGATATTTTAGATCCGTTCTAATTCCGTTTCCACAACTAACCTGGTAATAAGAATACGAGTAACATAAAGTATTCGTGTGTGCAGTAGGTATTCCGAGAACACAACGCTACACGGAGTTTTGGGACAAATCAAAAGTATCACGCTTTGCGAAGGTAAGTTAAAAGGCATGTATAGGCATCATGCGCCAAGGGCACGGCACACCTTCATCACAAAAATCGGAAAAATGCAGTCAAAGGGCCAGTAAAAGTCAAAAGTTAGATTAAAGTAGTTTACTTGCATCTCAGTAAACACATTGTTTTAAAAACATCATGGAAACATTTTCTTTTTCCAAATTGTGAAAGCGTTTTTACAATATCATTTTGTGGTGTCATAAAAATGTTTTTACAAAAGTTTTTTCAGAAAACATAAAAATAATAAAATAAAAACATTTTTTGCAAAATATGATATGAAAAATGTTATACTAATATTTTATGACACCACATTTTGATATTGGTAAAACATTATAACACAAAATGTTATGAAAACATTTTGTGCTTTCACGTATCGCTAAGTAAACTTGCGCCAAAATGTATAGAAACCAGCTTTAAAATGAAATAAAATATCATAGAATGTACAGGATATCGCCCCACACTGGTCATTTGGCAACTTTGTCATTACTTTTTTCAATTTTTCAGGTTTTATTATACATATTTTACGCAAATTTGTGATGGTAGAAAGGACTCTTTATCTAATTTACCTGTCTAAGTTAGATGATTGACAGCTTTTAACCAATCACCGCATGAATTTGCCTAGCAACAAAATCTGCATAACTGGTGGGAGGAAACATCCTACGCGGTACTGGTACAGTTCAGCTAAGTAGCGGTGCGCGCTCATGTAGTTAATGCAATTTACTGTACAAAACAAACTAACCTCTCTGGGTTTGATGATTGACAACTTTTTCAACCAATCACCGCATAAATTTGCCTGACAACAAAATATGCGTAGCTAAGTGGGGGAAGGGGGGGACACATCCTACGCGGTACTGGTACAGTTTAGCTAACTAGCGGTGCGCGCTCATGTGGCCAATGCAATTTACTGCACAAAACAAATTAACCTCTCTGGGCTTGATGATTGACAACTTTTTCAAATAACCGCATGAATTTGCCTAGCAACAAAACCTGCGTAGCTACGTGGGGAGGGAAGAAGGGACATCCTACGCGGTACTGGTACAGCTTAGCTAACTAACAGTGCGCGCTCAGGTAGTCAATGCAATTTGCTGTACAAAACAAATTAGGCTCTCCGGGTTTGATGATTGACAACTTTTTCAAGCAACCACCGCATAAATTTTCCTGGCAACAAAATCTGCGTAGCTATATGGGGGCAAACATCCTACGCGGCACTGGTACATTTCAGCTAGCTAGCTGTGTGCGCTCATGTAGTCAATGTAATTTACTGCACAAAACAAATTTCTGCACACGCAGACTGAGTGACGGCAAAATGGTGAACAAATGATTGCGCTTACGGGCCCGCTGTGAGCTTTGTAAATCTGATTGTTGTTACCCAGAAAACCTATCAAACTTAATTTTGTTTATCCCTTTTGCTAAAAACTGTAAAGATCCGCAGAAGTGCGATTAATGCACCAAAGCTTGCGGCGAGCCTCGCGAACATCTAAATGTCAATGCATTGGTAACGCACGATTGCGGATTTGAGGATTGTTTGCCCCCACCTAGTTACCGCGTTGCTATGGTGGGTGTAGCTTATTTCGTAACTCGGAGACTTCTTTAAACTGTTGTAGGATTAGTTCAATGGTCAAGCAAGTTCATGGTATGTTGAAAGAGGACCTGAAAAGAAATACAATGTTGTTATTTTAAACAGCTATACTTAAATTAGATAACAGGTCCCGACTACAGAAAGGTTAAAAAAACTTGACTGACTCACATAATCATATTTGTAACCTTTCTTTTATCAGTCCGGGAGAGGTCCTATTTGGGGAACCTGTAAAATACCTGAGCTAATAGACGTCCAGCAGCCGTTTTCTTCATATTTTGCGATGAACATTTACAGAATGATTAACTTAGAGACTACTTTGTCATATAGGATCAAACTTTGCGATGTGTAGAATCTGCCATGTCAACGACAAAAATTATACTATTAAATATTTGAATTTAAAGAAAATTATCTTCTCGACTATTTCTTATATTTCAAAACCGATGTGGTAAACATTATAAAAGGGATTGGATAATATTTAGCCATGAAAGCAATAAAGGTTTGTCACTGAGTTCTAATTGTCGCCTGGCATGGCAAAGAAAGTTTTCGTAGAGGTATATAAAATTTGAAAATTATAGCACTACATTAGGTTTTAATGTTAGTATAGCAAAGCATAATGGGAAATATCACAAAATGGCGATGTCCATATCATTGACAAAAGTTCCTAATTGAAGGGATTTTTGGTTCCTTATTTTAAGACCTCTCCCGGACTGTTCATTTGACAGTAATAAGTAACAAACAATGTGAAGAGTGTGCCTCTTCTATTTAATCTGTTATTCAAGGATGTAACTACAACGATACTTATTCTCATTGTGATCAATACAAAACTTATGTTTGGCTATGCCCCTAGATACCCCACAATACCACCACCACCCCCTCATCTTTCTTCCACTAGATTAAATTTATATGTTCGATATGTTCGTGTCAATAGTCAAATTCATATCTTATATGTATTTATTATTCATTGACAGTAAACCTTTAAACACAATTATTTGGTAAATTTTCATCAGTTATTTCAAGTAGCATGAAGTCGTATATTTCTTACTATTATTTCATATGCTTCCATAATTGATATCTCTCTTGCCCTTTCAGCCATATTTCCTCCCCCTCCCTTTTCCTCCTCCCTCTCTCTCAAAAACAAAATGTATTAGTCCATAGCCGCTCCTTTAAAGTATTCAGTGTTTGCAGTGCGAATAAAACATACTGCACTGTCTGTGGACAGTTGCAATATAAATGTGATTCTGTGTGAAAATGAGACAATTTTATCATTCAAACAATTTTCCTTTGAAAAGTATTCACTGCATAGAAAACATAATAAACATATCTTCAGATCATTTTAATTTAGTCAGCAGTTTTCAGTTTTCGTTAATCTGACTGTCTGATTGGGCCTATCTTATTGTGTATATATATGAAACAATATAATTTTAAGCTCAATATCCCTTTAAAGGATTTTGAGCTTATGCGATGCTAGACCACATTCCCGATTTTCGTCCGCATTTCGCTCGGCGTAATCTGAATGAATTTAGCATATATTATAACATTGGCTCGGGAAATACCACCGAATATCTCCGATTAAAATAAAACTATGTTTTAATTGGCTGTAGCGTTAAAATACCGTCCGGCACATATGCTAATCGAACTTGATATACCGTTTGGGATTTGTCCCACACTATAGCTAAACTGGGGAATAGCTTTCGTAATTTACAGCTCGTTTGGGCTGTAACTTGCGTTTTAAAACTAAAGCTTTAAAACTAAATAACCTTGAATTGGCTATATATCCATGTAGCGCAAGTGAATAACTCATCCTACTCAGGCTATACTTTTTAAAGTGACAGGAGTGTTAATAACCAGAGTACTAAAAGTAACAGCTCCCTGCAGTAACATTATCTGGCTTCTTACAAGAACATCTTTTGTTTGCGTACAGAAAAAGAGTGTATAATAACTGATGCGTAAAATCACTTATCTGTGGTGAGTTTCTTCAGGTGGTCAAGAAAGTCCATCTTATATGAAAGAGAACTTGAAAAGAAATTTAAAAAATCTTTTTAGGTATATTTTGTATACGAACTGCTACTTGGAAGTGTATTTGTGTTATGCTATTAACGTTTAATTGTGATTCATTAATTGCAATCATTAATTATGTGCTAAAAAGCGTCTAATATATTAGCATTATGAGGAAAATATGCTATATAGTTAAAAGCATGTCTTGTTGCAAGAATGTAAAATTCATCTTAATTTGACACATACAGTATTTTGCTGTTGGTATGTCTGTTTCTGATTTCAGTTTCCCTCAACAAAAAACATTCTTATTAAAATTGGCATCATTCATATTGCTGTTGAGGCTTAAGTTTTTGTAGACTTATTTGAAAAACAGTTTTCACACATTTAAATGATATTTACAGCTCCATTACGTGATGGGGCAACTAAAGTCCTGGGGGGCAGGTGGGGATTTTGGCACTTTGCAGCGATGAATCGCGGCGGCAAAGAGGGTGAGGGGGCTGTTTCTTTCCCTAAAGTAAGGAGAGCAGGACGTGCCTTTTGAAATTTGATGGCGGACCGAGCGGGAGGTGCCCTTTTTAAACTTGAGGGCGGGCGGCGTTGGAAGCGCCGTTTTGAAACCTATATGAAATTATTCTAGGTCATTCTCGAAGCTTTAAATCAAATAGAAATCCACTCACTCACAAATATTACACAATACATAAAAGTTTTTACATACATGTAGTATTTATTTGACACAATAAAAGCATTTCATTTTACATGGGGCATCGACACCGAGGGCCGTGGTGGGAGGAGGCATGCCCTTAATAATTTTGTAAGCAGTAATTTTTAAATGAAGTTTTTTACCAATTCGCCCGATGGGTAATTATCACCTTGATCCTGGCTCAACAATCTCAAACCTATAGGTGGGATTTGCCGACTGAAAGTACGGGAAAGTCAAACGTGTGTGTGCGTGTGTGTGTGGGTAGGGAGGAAGGGGGGGGGCGGATTACAAATCACTATAGAATACAAAAGTATCCATTTGGACAAAAAGTGAGCATGGGGAAAGTGCCCCCTTGCTTCCCTCAAATCATGCCTATGTTCAAACCATATAAGTATGAACCATGGTCCAGGAGGCAAGATTCCTCCATTTTTAAGAAAACTGACAAAACTGCTCCCTTTTTAAAATGAAAATTGCCCCTCAATTATTGTCCAAGAAGCGCCCGAATTTTAAACTACCCACCAACAAAAGCAGACTTATATCATGGCACCCCAAAATATATGTTTAACTACTACATTTTTGTTGTTCTAGTTCATTCTATCTCTCTTAATCACACATAGTCAGATAGCAGGCTGTATATCGGCGTACAATGGATATTCCCGGTCATATTCAAGAACCAACCCATCACGACCAACTACCAAAACCAGTTTTTTGGACTTCAAGTACGGCCGTCTCTACGACTGAACTAAACACTGACCAAAAGAAACGACAAACATATATATGCATGCAAGACGTGGAGGATTTTACGGAGAAAACAACATTGCATGGGATTGCTATTGTGGTCAACCGCAAACTTCATCCTTTCAAACGGTAAGTTTGACCAAGACAATACTTTGCTAAGAAGCCCGGTGCTGGGCAGCAGCCTGCGCTTCTCCCAAGAAAGGCCCATCTTTTTTAATTCCCCAACGACAGTTCTCCGCCAGAGAACCAGGATTATATAATTTTCCTTCATGAACTCATTTTCTCTTTCAATAAAAAAATCACATTCTCGGTACCTATTGACTGACTTGGAAAAATGACGCCTGAATAAAAAATGAGAATAAGAATGTATTGTCCGACCCAGTACTTTCCAAAAACATTTAATTCAAAACATTGTCTTATCTACCTTTCACATGAATATGGTCATTCTGCATATTAACCTTGACCTTGCAAAATTTCCATCCTTGACCTTTCCTTCACAGCAAGGAAACATTTACCATTTAGCACCCATAATGTGCGATGCTCCATTTACTTGGCAAGTAGGTTATCTGGCTATTAACCTGTGAACTTTGACATTTTTTTAGCACTACAAACAATAATTTATCAATGGGTATCACCAGATGATGATGGGGATGATGATGGGGATTATGATTATGATGATCATGATTATGTGATCAAGATGATGATCATGATGATAATCATGATGATCAAGATGATGATCATGATGATCATCATGATAATGATGATGACGATGACGATGACGATGACGATGACAAAGACGATGACGATAACGATAACGATGATGATAACGACGATGATGATGATTCAGTAAGAGTTGTGTTGATATAATTTTTTCTCGTTACAGAATACTTTGGGCTTTAACACTCATTGGATTTTTTGTTTGGCTTGGATTTGGTGTGGTAAATGGAGTCAGAAAATACTATAGTTATCCCATGGCAACGGTTACAACATTGATTTATGAGGACAATATTACTTTTCCTGCCGTTACACTGTGCAATTACAACCAATGGCGAAAATCCACCATGAAAGGTGATCGATATCTCTTTGAAGTAAGTTACCGTCATACAGTGGTATAGTCAGCGTGCAAAAAATACGAGGTACAATTAAGACTTATGTGTGTGCGTGCGGAGGGAAAGAAGGGAGGAAGACGGGGGGGGGTGTATATTTGGCGGAGTTTGTGGACATTTAAACGTAATGGAAATATGTTCGCCTTACCGGTTTTAGCTTCAAATGGTTATGTTGATCGAGCCATCGTGTGCTTCTTAATTTGCACTATTGTGTTGCAATTTGTCGTTTTCGTCCTAATTTCTGTCAAAAATTCGGGATTCGGACTGTCCTCAGAAAATTCTCCAAGGCCCCAAAACATGATTAGGATAATTTATGTTGCAAGATCACTGTTCACTGTTTCAGTCAGGGAATAGGTAAATAATTCATCTCTTTGATTTTTTATATTTTTAACTTAACCACCACCCCACCCCCTCCCTTGATTCTTTTGTAATTTAAGCCTCTCCCCTCGCCTATCTAAAACAACAAAAAGACAAAAAAGAAGACAGTTTTGACGTGATGATGCTACAAATATTTTATTTGTTGTGTGTCGAGCGCGATTTTTTTATTTGATTATTCAGTCGACAAGTCGATCAGTCGATTTGTTATTCATGCTTGTTGTAACAGTAATTGTTACAAATTTGCAGGTTATCCTTCATCCTTATTTAGATACCATTGCCTTAATCGAATACGGAAGCAATTCATGTCGTGATTTTTACCATAGCAATGATGTGTTTTACCCTTGCAGTGTTGTATGTTTATCATAGCAATCTTGTATGTTTACCACATCAATATTGTAGTAAAAATAACGGTGTCGGCTATTTATTATATTGAAGATATATTGGCACATCATAATCATATTAAAGCAACAAAGGGTCTCGGACGTAATTTAACTCCACTATGCAAGGACGTAATTGCGGGGGCAGGGGGACATGCCTCCTCTCCCCACGCACACACACTTTTCAGTAGAATTTTGGAGTAAATTTGCCTCTTGTCCCCTCACTTTTTGGATTAGAAGCCATGTCCCCCTCACCCCCCCCCCTTATCTCATGTTCCAGACAAGAATTACGGAACCTCTCATCACGCAAAGTGAACACATTTTGTACGTTTCGAAATGTTACGAAAGCTACTCGATATGATGGCAAAACAAAACAAGAGTTTTAAGTCCCACGTGGGTGCGGGGGTGGGGGGCTTAGGCAACATAGCTGAGCTGTTTTAATACACATCAATTCAAATTACCTGGTGACCAAACGGCTATAGTGTAACTCCCAAATATTCAGTAATATATACAGTGGCGAATAGCCCATTAGGCTGCAGAGGCTTAAAAGAGCACTAGACCAAAAAGTGAGGGCGTATTTTAAGCTGGTTCCAAAAATCTGTTCTGTTGTGGATGAAATATCTGTGAAAATCACAAAAACGAGCGCCCTTATGACAGTTCGGTAGCATGCCTATTATTGAGAACATAAATGTTCCTATTAATGGGAACATTTTTCCACATGGAAGCCGCCATTTTGTGATATTTCCCACATTCCTTTGCTATCCTAAAGTTAAAGCCTTATGCAATATTACATTTTTCATATTTAAAATACGTCTGGAAAAAATATCTTTGCTAGAGGAAACTTAAAACTTTTAAAAATACCTTCATAACTGTCACAGCTTAAACGTTTCCACTCCCATTTGATATGTTTACCACGCCGTTTCGAAATATTAGATAAAATAGACAATAGAGCTAGGCTTTTAGGCGCAAAACGGCCATTTTGAAAATTCAAATGTTTTTCAACACAATGATTTTTAACTTATTTCAAGTACATAAAATAGAAAGTATGACATTTTATCGCAACGTCTGAGCAATATGGCTGCATGACTTCAATATTCCCGTGCGTTATAAATGTTCCTATTAATAGGCATCCTTCCGGACTGTATGAGCAAGCTTTACTTTTTATTCCGGAATTGAAGATATCTCTAAATAATTTAAGATATCTTTAAAAGAATTCAAGATATCTTTAAATATTTAGAGATATCTCTAATTATTTTCAGATATCTTTAATTATTTAGAGATATCTTAAATTAGGTAGAATAGTTTAGAGTTATCTTTGAATTAAATCGAGATATCTGAAATTCTATTCAAGATATCTGGAATTTGATTCCAGATATCTTCAATTCTTTTCAAGCTATCTTTAATTCTTTAGTTTTTAAATATATCTTGAAAAGAATTCAGAATATTCTTAATGAAATTTCAGATATCTTTAAATAATTCAAGATATCTCTCAATAATTCAAGGTATCCTTAAATAATTCGAGATATCTTTAATATGGTGGAATTTTAGATATCTTTAAATATGGCGGAATTCAAGATATCTCTAAATAATTAAAGATATCTCTAAACAATTAAAGAAATCTTTAAAATGATTGAACATATCTTACAGTACAGTCAGACACTGTAGTGTGTCACTTAATTCCTATCATGTCGCCTGCCGGCGACGTCCGAGAAATTCAATTTTAGCGTGCAAGCTATTAAAGTCAATAGGAAGGACAAGCGCAAAAATGGAAAGAACTCATAAACGAAACGCCAGTGATATTTTAAATCAATTAGAGATACCTTAAATTGTTTAGAGATATCTTGAATTATTTAGAGATATCTGGAATTATTTAGAGATATCTTGAATTATTTAGAGATGTCTTGAGTTATTTAAAGATGAAAATTATTTAGAGATATCTTAAATATTTTTAAAGATATTTGAATTATTTAGAGATATCTAGAAATATTTAGAGATATCTTGAATTCTTTTAAAGATATCTTGAATTATTTAGAGATATCTTGAATTATTTATTAGAGATATCCTAAATTCTTTTGAAGATATTTTGAATTAGATTATAGATATCTTTTAAGTTATATGCTTTAAAGATATCTTTCAGTGAATTAGGGATATCTGAAAAATGTCTTTAAATGAAATAAAGATATCTTTAATTTATTTAGAGACATTCTCTATTTCCGGATTAAAAAGTAAAATGGCTTGCCATACGCCCTTACTTGTTGGTCTAGTGTTTCTTTAATTTTGGGAGGGGAGCCAGAACTAGGTGTAACAAATAAAATGCATGCTCTAAAAGTCATCTTTAAAAAAGAGATGTACAAATAATCACGAGAGAAACGAAATTCAAAATTGCAGAGGTAGATCATGATTCAAAACATGCAAAATGAGTAAGTGAACTTTAAATACAGATAATCATATCAAAATTTTCAGTAAATATCACAAGAAGTCATAATTCACAAAAATTTGTTAGGCCCATAAAAGCTTAAACCGACACTGGATATATATTCAAATCTGTCGGCAAATTTAAAATCAAACAGTGATTAGTGCCTGCTCTTGTGCATACCGGTTTATTTGTACATACTGGTTTACCTGTATATACCGGTTTACATGTGCATACCGGTTTTAATGGTCTGCTGCAATGTTCTTCAAGAAGAGCAAACAGTGATTGAAACTCAAAGGACTATGGACATCTAGCACATTTTAGATATGTGAAAGAACATGCAAATCTGAGTGGAATAGTTTTCAGAATTTGTAAAAAGCCTATTTAATTTTGAAATTATGACCGAACAAAGTTTCATGATTTCTTAATTTGTCCGGAATTTGTGACGGATATATTATGAGAAACACATCTCAAAATCTGTATGTAATTCTTTATACTCTATTCCTTAAATTCAACTACTTGTGAATTTCAAAATGTCTTCTTTGGATATATGATGATTCGGGGTGTAAAAGAGTTCCATCAAATTTTGCCCCAATCCAAGTATGTTTCAGACAACATGCAGATGAATAACTAACAAAGGTTTTACAAAAGGTAGCGAAGGATACTTCCCTCATTGATGTCACCCATAATTGCACAATAACAGCTGAAAACTCAGTAGATTGGTCAATTTCTAACCAATTTTAATGGAATGTTATGCCGTTTTAATGGTTTAGATCATATTTTAACCACTTAAGCCCATGAGCCAGCCCATGTTGCCTCTAGATATACAGAGTCCTTCAACCATGTCAAAATGTACACTGACAGCATGGCATAATCTACATGTTTGTTTGGTTTGCAGCTTCTAGGCGCAATAACTGGTGATGTACGTGATACTGCAATTGACTGGGCTTACTTGTTCTCGCAAGTGACACCGTTCAATTTAACACAAAAAGCACTTGACTCAAGCCACCAAATTGAAGACATGCTTGTAGACTGTCAATACCAAACAGGTGAAGCTTGTGGTGCACGCAGTTTTCGGCAGTTATTTACTGATTTTGGGGTAAGTTCACCGAAATGTATATCGGGACAAGGGGTCACTTATTGAACGTGACAGCGATCTTGAAGAACAACAGACTAATGGGTTGGGAAGGGAAACTAGAATTATGAAACTTTTGATTACTAGGTTCAATTCCAATATTAAATGCGTTGTTTTCAAAGTTCTATTCTACCCTTTATGTAGCTACCCATTTATGTCTGGCAGTCTTAATTGAATCAAATGAGTAAACTTACAGGATTTGCTCAGTGGTCCAACAAATTGATCTCATATGGAAGAGGAACTCGGAAGAAACAAAATAGTAAAATAAGCACTTCAGATTTGTATTCAAGTACATTTTCGTGAGTACAAGGACCTGAGTACGAGTCCCAAAGCCATGAGCTACGGGTACTTCTTATTTTCATTTCCTGAATACGAGTACGAGTGAAAGAACTTAGGTACGAGTACAACTATTTAAGATAAACAAAGAAAAAAATGAGGTTGAATAATGCCAAACGTACACCTTCGTTCAACTTTGTTGTGTACGGTGGCAACTTTGCTTAAAAAAAGCTTGGTTGAAGTTTGACACTTTTCAATGATATGGTAAGGAGAAACTGTTTTGTATTAAATGACCAGCACAATACATGTACATTATTCTTTGTAGCTAGTTTCTGAATTCAGTCATTGAAAGCTAGATATTGACTGGGTGTTTAAAACAGAAGTAATTTAGTAACAATGACAAAAGGTTAACAAATAATAGAAGCAAATAGTCGCACATTTTTCACAAAAACTTTATGTCAGAATTTGCTGCACCACTTCAAAGAATCGTGGTAGACTTTTAAAAAACGAAGGTTTGACAAAAGAAAATACCAAGCTATAAAAATCTTATGTGCATAACATATTTCAATTGTTGCTTAAGATTAAAACTTGGTATAAAAGGTTGATGTTTTATCTGTTTTGATGATATCCTTTGCTATGTTCTTGGTTTTTTTTATCAATTTGAAAACAATTGATATAACATCGCAATTACACTTCCATATTCAATTTTAACGTGAATAGTAGAATAAGGATGTTATGGGCATTTTCGTCTGCAAAACAGAAAATAATACATGTCATGACCAAAATGAACAAATCCTGGATATGACATCATTGTAATAATTACAAGTATTTAATCTACTTAACGTCATAATCCCAACTTTAAGTTGCAAAACGTCTAACTAAAGTATGATTTAGATTGAGGATTTTGAAAGGTTTTATGAAGTCTGGTTTATATGGTTCCCAACAACACAAAAATGTTTCATCACATAAAGAAATCTCCAGTCAAGTATATACATCTTTATGAAAGAAGACTTTAAAAGAAACAAAATGGTAAAAAAACATTGCCAAATCTTATTCCGTTAAGGAGATATTAAACTAAAAAGTTTGGACGGTGTAATTTTTGTAAAAACAACTGAAATCAGACTACTTGTTATGTCACAACCTCAGATTCCTTAAAGTCTGTATGTATTTTAAAGAAAGGTTTATGTAGTTTTTTCACTTTTTGATTTAGTTTTCCCCAAACTTTCTTCAAGTGGTATATTATAAATGCCCTTCCTATATTCAGTTTTATTACTTTTTTGACATATCTCATGCTTTTTAAATCACAAAATCACAGAAAAAAATATGATAGAATACATAAAAACTCCGAGGAATGTGGGGATATGACATCACAACTAGTCTGATTTCAGTCGTTTTTAATGATACCAAACTTTAAAGTTAAATATCTCATTAACAAAAATAAGATTTTTGAATGCTTTCTTCACCATTTTGTTTCTTTTGAAGTCCTCTTCATATAAGATAAACATGCTTGACCACTAAACTAATCCTTTAACTTTTAAATTGGCAACCTTTGAATTTTTTCAGAGAGATACTGTAACTTGGGTGCATACAAAACCATAAATCTGTATGTCAGAATACGGACATTTATAAGTGCAGTTTACTAAGGCCCAAGATAGTGCCACTGAAAAAGGAATTCTTGACTATTTATGAAGAAAATATTTCTGCAAGTGTTTTGAACAAAAATAGTTAAATTCTCAATTACAGATTGGTTCTTAAAATAGAACCAACTGTTATTTTGTGTATCTTTGATCGTGGGAACTCCATGCTGCCAGACGAATTGTACAATCTATTTTCGTTATTCTGCTCTGTAATGGTAGATTGGACACATATTAGTAGTTAAAACAATAGATCGAAACAGAAATCAATGGACATAAAGTCATTCATAGCAAATGATCATTTTGATGTAAACAAGTTCTGATAAGATTACATGGAAAAATCAAAACTCATATGTGACGCGTACTCAAAACGAGAGCAAAAGGCTTAGTACGGGTACTAGTATAGAGGTCATCAGGACGAGTACGAGTGCGATTACTTGAATTTCAGATATGCTGAATACGAGTACGAGTTCAAAAATTTGTAATCGAGTACGAGTACGTACTCGAGTACTATGCGTAAAGCATTACAAATCTTATTCCGTTAATTAGATATCTAAGTTTAAAAGTTATGCATCATTTATGTAGAAACGACTGAAATCAGACTAGTTGTGACATCACAACCCCAAATTCCTTCAAGTCTTATATGTAAGTCTTATATGTATTCTATTATACTTTATGCAATTTTTTAGGCCAAAAACCATTGGATACTGATGTCAAGAAAATAGTAAAGCAGAATCTGAAGAAAATTTGAAGAAAAAGAATTTAAATAGTAGAAATTTTAAAAGTAATAATTAATTTTCTTCAATGTGATGTGATGTGATTATGAATGCGATTATTAGGGCGCCAACCTTATCCAGTAGACTTACTAAACCGGTCATACCTGTACAGAGGAGAAAGAACTTTAAACTTGAATATCTCCTTAACGGAACAAGACATTCTGACATTGAAGTAGTTCTTCACCATTTCGTTCCTCTTGAGTTTCTATTTCATGAACTTGCTTGACCACTGAACTAATTCTTTAAGAAGAAAAAATAAAGTATTGATAGTTCTCAGGGAACTAAGACCACAAGTTAAATGATATTTCTACACTTCTCTCAATTTTAAAGGTGTGTTATACATTCAACAATCCAGCGGACAGCGGCGTTTTGATTACTAGTCAACCGGGAAGCAGTGCGGGGCTGCGTTTGAGACTGAACGTCCAGCAGGAGGAATACATGGACGGGGACTACACAGGTGCAGGATTAAAGGTTAGGGAGCTGTGTAATAGTTGACTGGTGTTGGTGCATATGTGTTTGTAGGAAAGGGTTGCGCAAGGAATTGCCTGGTGGGGTGGCTATCCTGTGTTTTTTTTTTTTTTGGTCATAGGTGTAACATCCGGAGGCTCTGGGGGCACAAGCACCCCACTTTTCCTAAAAATGATAAAAGTGCCCCTTTTGAAAATGAAAAGTGCTCCTCGATTACTGTTCCATTAGTCTGTTAGTATGAAACTGGTAACTTTTGTCTTTCCCATGTACGGGAAGAATGTGTCTCTAATGGAAAAGTGCCCCTTTAAAAAAAAGAAGGAAAGTGTCCTCTTTTTGCGCGGAACGGGACTTACTTATTCTGTCTACAGATCGGGATGGGGCCCCGGGAGCATGCATAAGACTTGAAAAGTGCCCCCTAACAGGTCGTGCTCCCACACTTTTTGAAAGCTTCCTACATCCCTGGTTTTGGTTATAAAATAACTATTATAGTTACGTTATTTCAAATATAGATCAATTGATCGATTCTCAATTAAGTTTGAATAGAAACAATATAAAGATGTACGTGAATCTTAGCGTTTTTCTCATCAGTTTCATATTCACTTAATGTTTTGTCCATATATTGTTAGCCGCCATATGCAACACATGAATAAAGGTTTCTTACATATCCAGCTCCGAGCGTTTATAACAGTACAGATATTTACATCCACACGTAAAAGCTCCTCAAAGAGATCAAGTTAAATCCTCGCTGGGAACAATTATTACATAAAACACATGAGTCCGTTTCACGGTACCGTTTTACAGTTATATAAACTATGTCCTCTCGCTGACGCTGCGGCTACCAAAGAGGAAGTTTCATTTGAGATAAAAGGATATATACAGTTTAACATCCTTTTGTACAGAAAATAGAGAGGGTAGTTGAACATTGAATACTGCAGAGCAATGCGTATGGCTGTGCCGAGCATTATAAACTGCTACACATACACGGAAGTGTATGAACATGAATAGCATCATTTATTGTGCGGTTGTTTCTATTTTATGATGACTCTTACTGTGTGTCTGAGTCTTACAATCAAGTTTGGAAAACAACGAAAATGCATACTTCACTTTTACAGATGTTTCTGCACTCGCAAAATGAGCTACCATTGGTTAAACAGCTTGGATTTTCAGTTGCACCGGGTTTTCAGTCGGTTATTGCAATGCGCCTTCATAAAGTAAGTTCCAGTGATTACTGAAATTATTCTAGCATGCACAGAAAAGGAGAAAACTCCATTGGTGAAAATGTAGATCATTAGAGGTATTGGACAAGGCTGCAAGGAGAAGCAATGTGGGCTTAAACGTACAATCCATTAAAAACCAAGTAAACATCAGAACATTTAGTCAAAATTCGGTTAAAAAATCGACCATTTCACCACTATTTCCTCTTATACATGAAGCAATTTTAGACGAATTGTTCTTTAAACATAACAGAACGAACAACATATTGTTAAGACATTTTCATCATATTGTATGAAATTATACGTAAAAGTATAGATTCTACTTTCATATCACACAAACATCGGCCCGTATTCCATGAGATAGCACGATACGTGATCATTCTATCAGCCTCACTTGTACATTCGTTCTCACAGGATGGAGCAGTCTTAGACCTCTACTCTTTGCGGTTTTCAGGTTTGGGTAAATTCTTTCATCATGCAATTTGCCTTTCAGACTGCTTGTACAGTGCGCTGTTGTGTAGCTTAGAAGTGTATACGCCTTATTCCGAAATTTCTGCTTGCATGCATGGCAAGACACTACCTAAATTCTTCTATTAACTACGTGATATCGAGGAAAATTAGGAAGCATTGCCAAAGTTTGTAAAATGCTTGCAGTTTATTACGGCATGGACAGATGGAGCTATAAACGAGGCTCCATGATCACGGTATAGCTTGAAAAGTAGGCCTATTAGCGGTTTTTTTTTTTTTAGCTCAACATCCCATTTTAAGGGATTTGAGCTTATGCGATGACTAACTTCAGAGCCATGTTCTCGCCCTATACAATCGGTTCAAATTTTGCAGCGTTTATCATATCGTAAGCATTTTTTGTGGATATTTTGTTGTGTTGCTATGTTTGTCTTAAATAGATCGATATGTTGATGCAATAACAACTCATATTGTTGCGTAGTTTTAACGAATTCTACATTCCAAAATTCACTCAAACTGTTTCAAATACTCGTATTTCACCTGGCGCACTGAATCCGAAGGAATTTAGCGTATATAATAACATTGGCTCGGGAAATACCACCGAATATCTCCAAATGAAATAAAGCTATATTTTCATTATATATTCAAATACCTTCTGGTACATATGCTAATCAAGCGTGATATCCCGTTTGGGAATTTTCCCAATTTGTAGTCCAATTGGGCTATTATTTTTGTAGTTGATAGCTTATTTGGGCTATAAATTGGTTTAAAAAACCTATTAAAGGCTTAAGAATGGCTAAATAGCTTAAATAGGTTATTTCAACCATATAATGCGATTGAATCTCTGGCTGTAAAATCACCAAAGTGTTAATAAGTCACTGATAAAAAAAAAACACCTTTGAAAATCAGCATGAGTCCACTGTCGCATTAGACGCATGACCTGGCTTGCAGTAATCTTATCCGCAAGAATAATGTTTTTTTTCTTGCAAGGCTACAGACTGTATTATTGTAACTTATGCATAAATCCTGTGCCTTTGAAAGAAATTCTTAGTGGTGGGGTGGGGGGTTCCATACACAAAATGGACCTTTTTGATCAATTTTTGATTTGTTATATGTTATACAATCGTTTTAGTTATATTTGTTATAATGATTGCCACTTGGAAGTGTATTTGTGGGATGCTATTAGGCCTAAATGCTTATATTGTTTAAATGTGATTCATTAATTGCGATGAATAATCATTTGCTTAGAATGATAATACATCAGCAATAGCTAAAATCATGTCTTGTTGCAAGGATGTAAAATCCATCTTGATTTGATACAAAAGTATTTTGCTGTTGTTATGTCTGTAATAAGATTTATATTTCAAAAATTTACATCACATTGATGTTGAGGCTTAGGTATTTTAGGCTTACTTGAAAAATAGTGTTCACATAATCAAACAATAATAAAGCTCCCATACGCAGTGGGGCAACTAGAGTCCTGGGGGCCCGTAGGGATTTTGGCCCCTGCAGCGATGTCGGAACCACGGCGGCGGAAGGAGGAGGGGGCATTTCCCTGGCCCAAGAGTAAGGGACAGAAGGTGCCCTTTTGAAATTGTGCGGACGGGGGGCAGGAGGTGCCCTATTGAAAGTTGTGGGTACACCGGTTTGGATTCTGGTTGCGCCTTTCGAAACTTATTTGAAGTTGATTTAAGTCATTCTTGAGGCACATTTTTGAAAACAATAGATATCCACTCACTCACAAACACTGCATAATACATAGAGGTTGTCACATACATTTAGTATTCTTTTAACATAATTAAAGCATATCATTATACCAGGGGTACCGACACCGAGGGCCGTGGTGGGAGGAGGTATCCCCCTAATAATTTTCTTAGCAGCATTTTTTAAAAGAAGCCTTTTACTTCTTCTCCCGATAGGTAATTATCAACATTGGTCCTAACTCCCCAATCTTTAAACCCATAGGCGTAATTTGCCCACCGAAAGTATGGGAAAGTCAAAAGTGACAAGCAAAAACTGTCAACTGACAAGAGTGTTCTTTTAAAATGAAAGGTGCCCCTCAATTACTGTCAAAAAATAAACATGAAGTTGATTTACTGTCCTCTCCGCTTCCCCGAGTTCCTTCCGACACCTCTGGCGCTTTGGGTTCCATAACAAAGATATTGCAGTGTCATTGTTCAGGTTGAGACCCAAATCGATTTTGCCCAGGGCCTGTAAGGTTTACCTACCCTTCCGGGCATTAACCTTTGTTGCGTCACTGCTAATCAAACTTATATTCCTTTCTTCACAACCTGCCTACCCAATGTAAGCCCCCTCCAACAAAAAAGTCTTATACCCACTTCCAAAACATATATTGAGCTACTACATCATTTATGTTCACAACAATATTAAAGCTCCCTCCTGCAATCCCCATTTAAATTAACAATAGCTCAGTCCATACGATTGCAAAAAATGTCTCACATGGTTCATTTGATATTTCAGTTCATAATATAATATGGCTTTGACAGAATTTTGGGAGGTGAGCGGGAGGCAAAGCCCCCAATTGACCCTTAGACATGTCACTGCTTTTTTGTATTACTATCCATACAAACAATGACAACCCTTTTTTAAAGGGTGTTCTTGTAAAAGTAAAGGCGTACATAGAGAATGAATATGTAGTTTTTACACTGAGGACTTTTTGGAATCGCTTACAGTGCAGTGGCTATTTCAATTCCACCACCAGTTTACAAAAACAGCCGAAAGGCATGCAAGTGGCAGAAAGTAAGGGAGGCATTAAATCTGCATTTAAAGCCAAGTAGTAACGTATGGAACTAATTAAGACCATATGGCAGACAGGGGACATCTCAATTGGTCAATTTCCCTAGCAATAAATATGCTCATAACTGAATCTATTAACCAAATATGACTCTGATCAGCATATTTAGGATGTATTAGCTATTGAATATGTTGAAGAATATAATCTTTCAGTGCCGTGTATGCCTTTTAAGGAACAACAACATATCCGATAAACTGATGAATATGTATGTTAATGACAGCCAGTATTGAATGTTTATGCCTTTAAAGGTTAGTGGCTCCTCAAATTCAAAGCTAATGCGTGTCTATGCCTTTACAGCCAATAATGAGTGTCTATGCCTTAAGAGGTGACTGGCACCTCAAATCCAAAAGAAATGCGTGTCTATGCCTTTATAGGTTAAACAACCAATAATGAGTGTCTATGCCTTAAGAGGTTACTGGCACCTCAAATCCAATACTATGTACTGCGTGTCTATACCCATTATAGTTAACCATGACAGTCACAAATCCAGTGGCCACCATGCATACGTGTCTATGCTCTTAAAGATCAATGGCAGCTCAAATCTGATACTAATTGGGT
>JAIGNY010000918.1:152500-172500 GCA_020152595.1 Chiridota heheva
CGCCCCTTCCGGCGTGTCGCACCATTCTTCTATTCCCATCTCCTCCACTTCCGCTGCATATACCGTGATTCCCTCCTACGCATCCCCGCTCCCCTTTTTATTCTTACCCACCTTTCGTTTTATTTCATTTAACCTTTGGTCTCTGGTTGACAAAAAGTATGTAAATTCGTATTAAGGCTTATTTTTTACATTACAAAGATTACACTGCTTTCTTTAATGGTAGGCTAACAGGTGTAGTCGATCGAAGCAGATATATCTGGAATGAAGTGACATAAACACTTTTTTTATGTATTACATATTTTGATTACGATTATTCTTTGTATGCAAAGACAATCAATCTTCCAAGCCCTTACAAGACGAACTGCAGTAACATGGTATTGAAGTCCTCTCCAATCTACACAAAGGCACTTTGCAGATACGAGTGTGAAATGGACTACGTCATATCTATTTGTGGGTGTAAGGACTACAAATATTCAGGTAACATTAACCTTTTAGAATTCTAGCAACTTCCATGTCTAATTTTTCCTCAAACTGGGAGCGAAATTGTTGTTGACTGGTTGAATATTTGTGGCATGGGAATCAGAATTTTTAGGATTGAAATTCTGAAAAACATAAGATCATGAATCATAATGTAGTTTGTAATAAGAACAATTTGTTTGAGAATTGCACACCCCATATGTTTGTATGAGCACGATGGGGCTTTTGTTATCTACTACATGCTAATTCTTTCACAATGTATTACATAATTTTAGAGTTTCATTTTGAATGTTTCATTCTTCAAATGTCTTGAAGAGGAAATCTAAAACTCTTAAAATTGCTATTATCATATCTTTCACATCACATCCAGTAGTAAATCGTTTTTAATTAAGTACGTACTGTCTGACTCTACGCATCGTGTGTATATACAGTGTCCTAACTAGTACTTCTGCTGCGGTTATTCATTGGCTAAAACCAGGAGAAAATTCCAGTTGGAACCAGCTAAGATGCTCAACTGGTTCTAGCTGGGAAGTATGTTTTCCAGCAGGAATTGGTATTCCCCAGCTGAACTTTATAATTTCCAGCTAGAAATGATACATTCCACTTGAAACCAACTAAAATTCCCAATTGGTTTCAGTTGGTTACAGCTGAGAAGTGTGTTTTCCAGCTGGAAATAATGTTTTCCAACTGGAAAAAATATTAATACTAAGATGAGTGGAGTCACATTTATTGACACCAAGAAATGTTCATGCAGAAATATATATTGATAACTGCATTTATATTTATATATTGTGTGTCTATTTACTTAAATCTTTGTGGTTTCATTCCTTTAATAATTTGATTTATTCATTTATGCTGATTATTTTCCTGAGGAAACTAAGGAAATCAAATTATTATGAAGATAGATCATATTCTCACTAATCATTTACAATTTGTCTCATTCAGTTGTGACTGATTGGCAAGAGGCAGTTTGGACAAATGAAAGTCCTTCATAAAGCTGGTTCACCAATGTCACATATTGAAGGACGTTGGCTTTTTATGCGAACAATTTTTTCAGTCTCTTTGATAATTTGTAATTGCACGGTATGGTACAAGCATAGTATAATTGGAAACTTCTGTTTTTAGCTGGAACCAGCTGAAACCATCTGTTTCCAGCTGGAACCAGCTGAAACCATCTGGAACCAACTGGGAACTAACCAAAATTCCAGAGTACAAATTTCCCAGCTGGAATTTTTTGTCGGTATTTGTGTATAACCAATCAGAAACGTTGACTTTCCTTGTATATTACTGTAATGTTAACACTATGTCTGGCCATATAATGAATTTTAGATAGGTGCTTGGTCGTTCTGTAACATTTTCAAAATTCCTCCATATGATATACATAAGGAAAATGCAGAAAAAATCTTTCGTTTCCTCAAACAGTGTTAAGACCGTTGTTTATCTATACACTAAAGGAACGGCAGTCACGTGGGGAAATGACGTACTTTTAGTGGGTCCAGGATACGGCGATGACGTCTCGTTGATGATTCTTACTATCTTTTATGCCAATTGCGCGTATCTAAAAAGTTAATAAACACTATCTATAAGTGTATTGCTTATAACTTATGATTAAACATATATCGTAGATTAGACTGTGCTGTTGAATAAATGACTGAATGAGCAAACGTATGATGAAGAAAACAAAGCTTGACAAATTTAATGTGCTGAAAATCAATGAGGATAATAATCTGATTTCATTAGAATTTAATTTTCTTATAATCAGAAATCACCTAACACTTGTCTTCTGTGCAGGTGATGCGTTGCCCTGCGATCCATTTGAATATATTACATGCGTAAATGCAGCAAAGAGTAAGTATTACTTAATTTTTACATAACAAATTTAGATTATTGAACAAACTTTAATGAGCCATTAAAGTTCTTTCCAAAATTTAAAGACAGATCGATTCAAGTTTTTAATTCTTTCCAACATCTTATTCAATTATAGCTTTTTAACTTTAAGCAGAACGTTAAAAGTTTAAACTTAAGAATAAATGCAAGGAACTAAGTTATTAACCCCATTGAAACCTATGATAATAGCTTCATGTTTGTGATTTTTTTGTGTACCAGAAAGGGGAAGTTTTAAAAAAAATCACGATGGGTTCTGAAAAATACTGTCGAATATCTTTGTGATAAGGGTCAGTTCATTTAAGGTTCAGCCTTAGGATTAGGTAGTAGGTAGTACCTTGATTTGAGCGAACCGGTTTTGAAAACGACAAACGATTTTTGGAAAATTGTTGTCCAAATGTGATACATTTTGTGAAAAAATAAGTTATTTTCTTTTTTTAAATGTTTGAAATAAATCTGAAATAGCGCTGTTCTGTAAGTGCCTAGTATAATCTTCTATTATTTCAATTTTATTCTAAGCAAATTCTGTATTGCATACCTACCAGAATGCACATGTCTTGAGCTTGTTCCTTCGTAAAATGGCAACCTCTCAAAAAAATTTATTCAGTTTCCTGTGAAAGGGTTCCCATTTTGACACCAAATTAGTTCCATGCTACCCAATACTGAAAGAGAAAGCAATTTATTCAGAAAGACTGCCATCTGTTTCATATACGGTGAGGCTCACAGCACACAAGAACTTTTTAAAGCATATTCCAAGATATTAGATTAGAAAAAACAAGTTTTCGTCTTTTTTCAAGGTCATGCAAAGTCATGCAGTAGAATAGAGCTTCAAATAGTTATCCTTTTCATGCACAATTATATAACGTTTTTCTTCATTCCTGTAAATCAAATGTCCAAGGCACTCTGTTTCATTATTTAATCCTTTCTTTTTTAGCAAGCACCATATTAAAGTTGTTCCTGCCTCACAGACGGCCACTTTATTATTTGCAGTAAAAATACACAATCAGAGAAAAAGGCACAGAGCAGTTTTGTCAAGCAAGTCCATTTACCCCAAAAAGTTCAAAAAAGGAGATACACTTTTAAGAGAAAATGAAGGATTAAATGGTTTAAAATGTTTCGCTTTTCTTTAAAATGTTTTGTATATTTCATTTATTGGATAAATAAGAGATGATTAAACTGTTAAAGCAGGGTCAATGAAGTAGAAATGATTGCAAAAATGGTTCTACAAAATAAAAATGGTTTAGAAATATTCAATATAACATTGAAAATAATTGTAAAAAATTGAGTGTGACGTTACTCTTTTAAGAATACTTTATGAGACTAATCTAATCAACTTCAAACGAAACTATGATATATTTAAAAAGCAGACATCTTCCGAAAGGGACATGGTACCATAGTAGTTTATTTAGAGTTCTGTTCATCTTTTTGCTCAGACATGTGTGACCGTCAACTTAATATATAATTGTATATGTGATTTACATTTAGCTTTTTCATCTATCATTTCTTTTGTTCAGGAAATTTCAGCGTCTTAGAAATTGATTGCGACTGTCCAACCTCATGTGAATATAAAACATATGATGCGAAGGTATCCATCGCCAAATGGCCGTCGGACTATGTGGCTGCTCAACTGGCAAATTCTCTTGGTACGAGCGTTTATTTCATAAGGTAAAGATACAAGTTGACGTTATGACGTCACTATTTATCTTCTTGTTCATATCTTAAAGGAACGCCTGACTGAATGGCGTTATTTCTCATCCTCTAAGATGAAAAAAGAAATCAACGGGATCACCTTCTACCAGATCTCTACAAACGTTTGTACTGTAGAAGACTTACTTGCATAACTTGAATTGTTACTGAATTTCGTACACTATAGACAAAGTGGTGAGTGGTATATTTCTGCCCTGGGTTGGCTTTTACTTCAGAAAAAGCCATCAATAACTTACATTTTTAAAACATACCACTGTATGGTATTTAGAGAGTATCATAGGTATATATATATTTCGGGAAGGGCATGGTGCAAGGGATGCCGCCAATGGGGAAGGAGGACTCGTCGTTGGGGAAAGGAGGACAATTTTCCTTTAAAAGTCTGCATTCTTTCAATACAGAGTGTTTGATTATACGTTTCCTTAAAAAACTTAAATGTCACAACACAAATCTCTTACAGCCGTTTATTTCCCATGGGAATTCTCCACTCTCGACTTAAAACATTTTATAAGATATTTTTGTTTTTAGAGTGCTCCTATTGACATTGAAAACATGAATAATTTGTATATCATTTTATTGTTTTATATAGTCTATATCTACGTCACTACGGGCATTATGCATCATGTTTTAGTAATTTGTTTTCCATTAAACTGTTCAAGGATTATATCTTAATCTTGAAATGAGCTATTTGCGGCTCATCAATACGTTTTTGATGGGCTGTCTTTCGCAAAGATCCTTGATACTTTCAATAATGCATATTTGAAGAGAATCTTAATGGTATTAGTCATTCCATATACATATATTCTTTTTTCTTTTCTTTTTTTCATCACGCCATTGAACAGCTCGAATTACTTAGATATCTCAATCTATTTCGAAGAGATCGTCTCTGACGAGATTCGGCAAGTTCCTGACTACGACTTGTTAAGTTTTCAATGTAAGGAAGAATATATTACATGATAACCTCTTAGATAAAAGTTCATATTTAAGGGTTTCGATTTTCCCCCGCGGTCCCTTTGATGCGGGGTAATTGAAACTCATTGGGTTAGGGTGATAGCCAAGATCAAGTATGACTTTAACAGTCTCTCTGTAAATGAAATTGATTTACAGTTTTTCTTATAAGATCTAATAATTCTTTAGTCTATACTCAGATATACAAATCTACATGAAATGTATCTACAGTTCATTTCCTAAAATCTAGTATGTTTTCCACTATAGTCCGATGCATTCATCCATATTGTATTTATCTACACTTCATCTCGTAAGATCTAGTATGTTTTCTACAGTCTATTTAGTCCGATATATATATATATATATATATATATATATATATATATATATATATATATATATATATATATATATATATATATATATATATATATATATATATATATATATATATATATATATATATATATATATATATATATATATATATATATATATATATATATATATATATATATATATATATATATATATATATTCACATAAAATGAATTTACAGTTCATCTCCTGAGATCTGGTATGTTTTCTATAGTCTATACTTCGATGTATTTATCCACATTAGATGTATCTACAGTTCATCCGTAAAATATAGTATGTTTTCTACACTCTATAGCATAATGTATTTATCCACATTAGATGTATCTACAATTCATATCCTGAAATATAGCATGTTTTTTATACTCTGTAGTCCGATGCATATATCTAAATGTGATGTACCTACACTTCATCTACTGAGATCTATTATGTTTTCTGTTGTCTGTACTATGGTGTATTGATCTTCATGAAATGTGTCTACAGTCCATCTCCTAAAATCTAGTAGAATTTCTGCTGTTGGCTATAGTCCAATGTATTTATCTACATTAGATATATCTACATTTCATCTCCTGGGATTTGCTATGCGTTATCCTGTGTACAATATGATGTATTTATCCACAATAGAAGATGAATCTACAGTTCATCTTCTGAAATCTATAATGATTTTACACTCTATAGTTCGAAGTATTTATCCACATGAGATGTATCTACAGTGTATCTCTTGAAAATAGAGTATTGTCACATTCTATGGTCCAATGTATTTTTCTACATGAGATGTGTCTACACTTCATCTCATGTCGATCTACAAACCCCAATAAAAATAATGACACAAAACACACCTATTCAAATCACGTCTCATTCACATGGCTTTACAAACGCATACCCCCTTCCCTTCCTTCCCCGCACCTTTTTTAGGCTGCAAAAATGCCAATATTGAGGACGGCTGCGGTTTTTTGTCATATACATTTGTTGGGGATTGTAGTATGCTTTTTATATTGTATAAGCTGATGTATTTATCCACAATATATGTATATATGCTACAGTTCATTTCGTGAAATCTAAAAAGTATTGCTACATTCTGTAGTCTGATGTATTTATCAACATGAGATGCATGTACAATTCATCTACTAAAATCTATAATGTTTTTCAACTCTGTAGTGCGATATATTTATTCACATAAAATGTATCTGCAGTTCATCTACTAAGATCTAGTATGTTTTTTTTACATTTTAGAGTCTGATATTTAAAGGTACTTAAGATGTATCACCGTTAATCTCTTGAGATGTTTCTACAATCTGTAGTTTTATGGCTGCAATTAATATGTTTGATGTTCAAAGTCTTTTCTTTTTTGTAATTTACAATCTGCAATGAAGTATGTATTGATTTACTAGGGACACATCAGTTGCATAGAAATTTGCTCGTAAACGAGAATATAATTTTTTTACATATAGAATTTATTTTAGGTCTTTGCACCTAACAGGCAGGTAAATAAAAAAAAAGTCCAACTTTTGCCCATATTCAGATGGAATTCATAATGGGAGACAGTGGTAAAATATCCTCTGCCCGCACTGCCCCTTATGTCACTTGACTTTGCAAATATATGAATGCGCTTAGAAATTAATTGTTTACTTACATCTTTCACAGGTGATCTAGGGGGATACATGGGTCTTCTCTGTGGAGCCAGTCTCGTAACCGTGGTAGAATTAATAGACTGTATTATGAACGCTTGTTATAAACGGACTTGTCAAAAGAGAGAATTTTAACTCCATTATACATCGCGTATAATTGCTCAGAATACATTTGGCAGTTTCAACAATAACAAGATAACGCCCAGCGAATCACATGGAAAATGAAATTCATAAATTAGAAATACACTCAACATCTTTCCTACCGGAAAGTAAAACAATGCTTTATCTTTTACTCAGAGAAGTGGAACAATGCTTTAGCTTTCATTCAGAGAAGTGGAACAGTGTTTTTATCTTTCACTCAGAGACGTGGAACAGTGTTTTCGTTGTATTTCACTCAGAGAAGAGGAACAATGCTTTATATTTCATTGAGAGAAGAGCAACAATGCTTTTCTTTCATTAAGAACAGTGCAAAATGATTTATCTTTCATTCCGAGAAGTAGAGCAATGCTTTATTTTTTATTGAGAGAAGTGGCACAATGCTTTATATTGCAATGAGAGAAGAGCAGCCAGCAATGTTTTATCTTTCCTTTAGAGAAATGCAACAATGCCTTATATTTCATTGAGAGCAGTGGGACAATGCTTCATCTTTCATTCTGGGAAGCGCAACAAAATTTCCCGCCGTTCCTAGAATATGCTTTGAAAATCGGGAAATTCAGACAAAAAATGTTTCAGTTAAAATGTCTTTATTTTGTATATTTGGTAATCTTATCAATTTTATATTAACTTACAGTCTCTTATACGTTTGGCATAAATGTCTGGAATGATAATAACAATAATGATGTAGCACTGTAGTTCGAAAGGACATCATTTGGTTGGGTCATTGACCTTAAGCTACTAGTATAATCATCTCTCACACAAAAGTATACATATATATATATATATATATATATATATATATATATATATATATATATATATATATATATATATATATATATATATATATATATATATATATATATATATATATATATATATATATATATATATATATATATATATATATATATATATATATATATATATATATATATATATATATATATATATATATATATATATATATATATATATATATATACATATATATATATATATATATATATATATATATATATATATATATATATATATATATATATATATATATATATATATATATATATATATATATATATATATATATATATATATATATATATATATGCATATACAACCATGCAGTGCAAACTAGAGACGAATATTGGTCGCTTAGTCAATGGAGTTGTGAACTACTTGGCGATATATTTCACCCAGTGACCAATTTCAAATTTAGGCAACATGGACAAACATGAGCTTGCTGCAGCTGGAAAATGTGCTATTTCCACAATTTTGTAGTTTAAAGGAGCACTAAACCAAAAAGTGAGGGCGTATTTTTAATGTGTCCTTAAAAAATCAATGCTTATCTAGCACGAAACGGTATAGCAATTTTCTGGTTAATATGAATATTCAAGTGGCCCTTGCCTTCACGTCATCTCTGTGCTATGGGGGTGTAAAGCTTATCGATCTTTTGTGGATGATATATCTGTGAAATTCGCAGTGCTTCTTAAAAATCTCATAACACTGAGACATAACCCAATTTCATTAGCTGACTGACACTAGCATTCAGATGGTCAGCCCATAACCTATTATGGATTAGCCCATTTTCCGGTTAAATGTCCTTACAAATTGCATCGCAAACCTATACTGAGTTGTTGCTACTTCTCATTCTTGTATATTTACTGCATGGTTATTGTTTTGAAAGAAAAGTGATGTAAAAGATCTTACCTACGGCTATATTATTAATATATTGAAAATCGTAATAAAACCAATAACCAAATTGATTAAAGATAGCACAGTAATGTAATATAATTATTCAGAAAAAATTCCGCCGTTCAATTTCGAATGTTTTTTGTTAAAATAAAACGGTTATGTTTCAAATGTAAATCATTTTGTTATTCGCTTTTGTTCTTCCTGCTATCATAGTGTGGAGGAAAGTAGCGCACGCTAGCACGATTTTGTACTACAAGTTGAAAGCCTTTTTTACCTTTCTAATAGGCTATTGGCCTCCATAAGAACAAAAACCTTGCAGACCAACATTGATGCAATTCCAAATTAAAAACTCGACAACGACCTGGCCATGTTGTATTTTGAGACATTTTTTATTATGAACAAAAGAGAGAAATATTTAGTCGGCCGTGGTTGGACATACAGAACACAGGAACATTATATTTAGATGTAACTAAAGTATATAAACGCCAACCTGCCAACATGTCAAATGAACGCTTCCTGAACCAACAAAAAAAAACTGTTTATACATCAACCTAATAATTAGAACAAATACGTTTTCTTAAAGTTTTTAAGAGAGCTAATAATAATAATAATAATAATAATGAGAGTAAGTCAGCTGTATTATTCAATTGACAAATAAAAAGATAAATCTATAAAGCACCTTTCCCAGGTTTGCTCGTGCTTCTTTCAGTTCTTTGGCCAAGTCTCATCACCTTGCTTTTCCTCCATTAATCTTGAGCACTACATATCCGTCAAGCTTTTTCAATTTTCTCTTGCATCTGTTTTCTGTTAGATGATGATAATTCTATATCATCTGCCGTCGTCTTCCATCTTCCATCTTGTGTTGTAAATTCCTTGATTCCATTATTGTTCTCTGTCACATGATCATCATCCAGTCAACAACCACTATGAAGAGGAAACTCAATATGAATCCTGACTTATTACCCCAGTTTGTACTTTACACCAAGTTGATAGGAAGTCGATTCACATTGGTGCTTGCCATTTAATATTACTGAACTATGTTCTTCGCACAAACATTTGTTCAGTTGTCCCTCGACCTTTTTGCAAATCGGTTTGCTCATTTCTAAGAGCTTTCTCTGATCACACTTTTCATTCTGTCAACTAGAATTGTACAAAAACTCTTGCATGCAATTGGTAACGCGGTATGCCTCTCAAATCATCGCAATGTGTTCGTTCTCCTTTTTTGGCAAAGCTACAATAACATTCTTTCCCCATTCTGTAGATGTTTCGTCAGTACCCCAAATATAGTTGTTTAAATCGTCATTTCCTCTCCTGCCATTCCTACATCTGCCTTCCACATTTAAGTTCAGAAATCTTAATATGCCTGCCAGCCTGTAATAATTAAAAACTACCCAAGCTTTTTTTTTAAATTAACAAGATATAAATTCAGTACTCGTACTTGTGGGCTTGGTTGGTGGAAAATATATTTTGCAGGCAAAGTACTATTTCATCTCACATAAGAACATCTATTTAGTCAATTTATCTACTGCTGATCCGAGTAGGGTATTTTGTTCCCTTGAAAGTCTTTTTTCTCGCATTCAACAAGGATATATAACTAATAGAGAAGAATCCACTGACAGCTGTCGCTAATTGATGTGCCAAACATGACTTGTTTTTCAACATAAAAGGCAAAGAAACATGGATGGAACATTTCGTTACTTTGACACTAGTGTAGAATAAGCTCGTTTTCTTACGATTCAGTTTTGATAAAGAATAACCATGAGAAGAAAAAAAACATGTTGTTTTTGACACGTTTAACATATACCTTGAGTTTATGTGACCATTTGCTGAAGCTATTAAAAGCATATAAGTACAAAAGAATTTTATCTTGCAAATTCTGACCAAACGTTTTTAGGTCTTTACCATACTGCCATATCCCAAATTATATCATAAGAGGAAAGGGCTTTTTCGTTATTTTCAGCGACTTAGATTAAGAAAAGAATTGTAAAAAGATGTATAAATATTTTGAGACGTCCGCACAGTCATACATCACAAACTTATCATAAACTAAAAAAATAAACTTTTCGACGTACGGACTATTTACATGCTTACAAAGAGTTAAAGGCTTGGTCGATTACAGCAAACTAAATTTCTCCTTGAAAGCATCTATTTGAAACTTTCTAATTAGAAGGTAGCAAAGTTCAGGTGTAAGTGTTAAGTATACACACTTCATCTTTAAAAGCAAATTAGTTCATTTATGCAACATGAAAAGTCAATATTCACGGCAATCTAGGTTTCAAAAACAGATGGCTACGTTTAAGTTTACCTAAGAAATATTTGTTCAACGAGGGTCACTTCGGATGAAGTACTTTCCAGAAGTTAATTGCAAATCAATAGTTTTCATTATTGTTGTAATAAGTATCATCAATTTAAAGGAAATCCGTACAAACTAAGGTTTATGGGTTTTACCACAGAAGAACTGAAACATATTATTGGGAGATATAGGGTGTTAGATAATTTCATGTTTCTGAATAGGAAGAAGAATAAATTATTATAAATTCGCGTCAAGAGATGAAAGATAAGTAATTCGTTAAAGAAATATTTCTCTCTAAAATATGTTACACAAATGATTTGTTACTTATGATAATAATGATAGTACTTTATACTTCAGTCTTATGTAGTCATTGTTTATACTGTCAGCCGCCAAAAGTCAATGCCAAAGTTTGTAACATAAATACTGCAAAGGCTTTCTTGTGAACGCACAATTATGTTCTTAATTTAAACATGTTCATACGATCCTAGTCACTTGGTACCCCTCGCTCAGTAAACTACCTACCGCTCTTCACGCCCTTGACGGCGGTCTTGTGTGCTGTGATCTAGCAAGTATTTTTTTCTTTTCTTGCGGGGACAAAGACATACATTTTCCGACACACGATCTACACTTTAATTTTTAAAATTTGCTTCCAATTATGATCTAAAATTCACGATGTACCTTTCAGATTTTGAAAAGAATTACCATATACATTCTCAAAATTTCTGACCAGATGGGATGCGTCGCTACTCAGGGACGCCTACTCTATGGGAGAAACGGGGAAAACCTTACCATGCCCTCTCTGTATGGGGAAAGAAGTGCTTTCTATTTCAAGGGAGAAAGAAGTCCCCTTTGTGATTTTTTCTTTTATATAAAACGTTATTTTTGCTCCTGGCTGTATATCATATATACCGGGTGGCTACTTATTTCCCAAACAGGATAGCAATTACACTCATTTAGATTAACTTAAGGCCAGGTCCTAAGCTGATTCTAACTTAGAATGCATAATTGAAACCAATCAGACAAGAGGAAAATTGTGCCATTGCTATCCTGCATGGGAAAAAATTCACTACCGAGTGTGATACTCCAAGATATATTTAAGCTATGAATAATGGCTGTTTCCGTCATAAAAGCGTAATTTCATGTCGCGTTTGCATCCCTATTCCCAGTGCATGCATACCTTATTGTTTGTCTAGTTAAGACTCAATTGATGTCATAAAAAGTGCCCTCTTCTAGAGTTTCGCCCCTTACATTTTTCGCGTTCCTGACCTTACTTTACTAGAGTAGACTTTTTACATTGATTTTTCTGCAAACTTGTAGCAACTTTGAAATTCAATGCCCCCTAAGCGGAACAAAAGTTCTGAACAGTTTCTTCTCCGCTGTGTTTATTTAATTGTTCTATATTATATAACACATGCACATGTTTGATCACTGACAGAGTGAACTAATTCTTTGCTGTAAGAAATTGTAAAACACGCAAACTATCTCGCATACAAATATTATACTCTGTGTATAAGTAAATATTCTTAAGCAATTGTATCAACATTACTACTGAAGTGATTTCAATTATTGTGATTAGCGGGAACTTTCTGTTACGTAACATCTGGTACTTACTATACGGAAATCTCGCTTGTTGATGAGAAAATGAACAGACCTGCAAAATATCATCATTAATGATTTTACATCTGCCGACGTGATGTGAATTTTTAAAGATTTTGAAATTAAAGGCATGTTTAAAATGGAATATCCAGGCTCTCATCAGGACAAGATTTCTACTGATATTTAATTGCGTAAAAAAAAGTATTTTGGATCCGACCTATTTCCGTTTCCACAACTAAACCTAATAGTAAGCAAACCAAGAAAAAGACGTATCCGTGTGTACAGGTGGTTGAATAATTTTCCAAAGCCACAACACTCCACGGACTTCGCTTTGCGACCAATCAAAATATCACCCATGTCGTATGTAAATTTAAATAAATTAGGGTACAGGTTAAAAAGGGGCTGACGAAAATTTACATCCTTATCCGAAAGTTCACGCAAAGGGGTCAGTATATAACTTATCAAAGAATTTACAAAAACTGGTTGAAACTTCTTTTTTTTTCAACAATTTTGCAGGTCTTCATATAGAATCTTGACGCAAATTGTGATGTTAGAAAGGTGGAATGGAAAAGAGCTCAAATGCAAATTATTGTAATTCAAGGATTAGTTTTGCGAAAAATGACAAAAGTGCCCCTTTTGAAAATTTACCCTCAATTACTGTCCCAATAGCAGGAAATTGGCGACAGTCCCATGTACCGGAGGAATGTGTCCCCATTAGGAAACTGCACCTTTTTTTAAATGAAGTGCCTCTTTTACTTTACTCTGTAGTTTTGGGCTCACTTATTCTATCTTCAAATTGTGATGGGAAAATAGAAATTGAAAAGTGCCCCCTAAGGGCTAAGGACTCGTGCCCCTCCCCCCCCCCTTAGAAAGCTTCATACACCTGTTTTAAAGTCTTTACCATACCCTCACATCATACTTTAGCAATAACATACTTTTTTAATATTTTCAGCGACTGAGAGTAAGGAAATTAATTTAGATTACTCGGTAGCTGGATTTAAGGTAAATAAAGCAAAACGGGTTCACGGGACTGCACTGCGCGACTGATACCTCAGTACACACCCTCACATGAAATAGTTAAACTGAAACAATTGTTGTTTTATTGTTGTTAATTGCTTGTAGGGTATTGGGACTTGAAAAGTAAACATAAATACAGTCCTGATTTATGTCATCTTTTTAAGGATATAAAACAAAATTTTAGGTTTTGCTGAGCAAGTAAGGACCCTGCACAAGATCTGATACATCTATCCATCAAAGGACTTCTGTGTGTGTGTAACATACATTTCAGATTAACTAAACAATTAAGGACTCGCAGCGAATCAGCGGGTAACTGTATTAAAGAATGTGTGGCGCAATTCATTTAAAAAAAAATCAGTGTGGAATTTTTAGCACTCTGAAGATAGTGCGAACTTAATTGTCAGATTCAACCGGTTCATTAAGGACATCATCTTTAAAACTTCCTAAGCGCCATCTTAAATGAAAAAATTTCTTGTTTATAGAAAAACGTTTAAGGATGTGTGTTCAGGTCCCCAAACGCGAGCTGGGTCCTTAAACGATTGGTGTGTTGTCAGATCAAGGTCCTTAAACGAATATTAAAGCAAACGCACACACAAACAAAACACACACACACACATACACACATACACTCCCCATCATGTTTTGCCCCTCCAATTAAAATCTCTTACAGCCGTATGTGAATCGCAAAAACTAAGCTGCGTTATGTGACGATTTATTAATGAAATCAATCGAACATTTGGGAAAAGTGCCATCACAAATGTTGCGTTTCGTTTGTTCATTTCAAATTTTAAACAATCCGAAAGAAACCTTAATTGTGAATATCATGAAATATTTGTTACTTTTAGAGATGTTAAATCAAAGGAATATCTAAGAAATCTTAAAAATTGTGTTCGCGAACTGATAGTGATTATGCACAATGCTACTTCTCACATGGCGATCAGTGAGTGACAATTATTTAAAGAAATTTTCCCATGTTTTTTTGTAAAATTTCATTTAAAAAAGAGCATACTCATAGAGCCAATTTAGTACAAAAAATCAGGTTGATATAATATTCTGTTCAGGAGATATGGATTTTTAAAGCTTTTCCAATTACATTTTGCACAGTATGATGAATTCGTGTATGATGATGTCATAGAGGCAATTCCAATGCAAATGTTTATTTATTTCTTAGAACGTTAATTAGTTGTTTCTATATGATTAGAAACAATTTTCCAAAGTTATTGAAGTAGGGTATATTTGGCAATGTATATAAATACCTAACTTTCATCAATTATTTTTCTAGCAGGATTTACTAATAAAAAAGGATGACAGATTTTAATGAAAGGCATCAACTTTGTGGAAAAATGTGTTGCTGTGCTGTCATACTGAGCCTTTTCCTATTCGTTTATTTGCATTTTTTGTGAACCTTAAAATTTGAATATATCCTGGCAGGAATAACGTATCAACATGATTTTTGTACCAAATTGTTTGTAACATTTTTCTCTTTTTTTCATGAACGGTTACGAAAAACCATGGGAATCCTTATAATCCATTAAAATGATTTTTTTGACCTGAATGTAAAAAGATTAATATAAGACAAGCCTAATAATGTAGAAATCTCCGGATCTTAAACGTTTTTTCTCGAAATCAAGATGGAAAACTTTCCTTGATGCCTTGTTTTTTTGTAAAATTTTGTCATACTAAAAATACGTGATACTCATTTTATATAATAATTGTTGAGTAAATGTAAGAAATGAAAATAAGAAATAAGGTTAAAATGTAAAGATCTTTGAATTAACTATCGAACCCTTTTTGCTCGAAATCTTGATAGAAAACTTTAATTTAAAATCTTGGCTTTTGTTTCATATACTATACATACGTGATATTCATTTTATTTTTAAAGCCTGTAAATTTGTCTTATATTTTTGACCATTTTAAATTCGTGGTGGACAAGCACAATTTGTAATGTTGCTTGGTGGGAAACCACTATTATATGAAAAATTCTAACATGCCCTTTCGGAAAGGGCGCCTTTCCCCTAAGTAATGGTGGGACTGTATCATAAACTTGTTCATTTTATTTCTGTATCCAAGTTGTATATAAAGACAATAAGCCTATATACATGACAATTTAGAATGTTACATATGATTCTGTAAAAGAGATTTTTAATGACATTTGGAGGAGAGGGACCAGCGGTAAACAACCAGTCAACCACTCCGGAATTTCTTAAAAAGTAGAGAACAAACTCTGATATAACACTCTTATATAATTGGTTATCACGAAATTATTTTGGGCTAATGAGGACTTACCTAATACTTGAGGTGAAGTGGGGGCGTTGATAGTGTTACCCCTTGTCCACTACTTCCGGTAACACCAATAAATATAATATATCAGAACAAACAATTGTTCATGTTAGCTTACACCGACTGACTAAAAATTTATCCTGATGTTAACTAGAGTTAAGTATATTTACCCTACAACTTTAAGTGCTTCATGCCACCCTGTCTAAAACACACTATTTTGGTATGTTTTAACAAGGAATTTAAAAGTAACTTGAAACAAAAGATTTTGAATAATAAGAAAAAGAAACACTAACATTAAGGTAAAACTGCAGTTAGGCTACTATACTTTTATCAGCTTCACTCCACAAAGTTTGCTGATTTGGGGTATAAGAAACACAACAATTAAGTTCCCTTCATAAATCATTTGCGAAGTATTTTGCCTTTACAAAAACTGAAAGAGAGTGCATAGTTTTTAATAAATTTGCTATTAAGCATTATTTACCTCAGCATGCAATAACAAGATGACAACATTTATTACAATTTAAGTTTTAATGTGCAAGTTACTGTCGGGCACCCTGTAAATACAACTCATGGCAATGTTTTTCTTTTTCATTGTATAAAAATATTATTAACATACATTTCACTTGTTTAAATTTTTGCTACATTATCATTATGATATATCCAATGACTTTTATTAAGCCTATAGCTGTATTAGCAGAGTATAAATGCATTGTTTTAAAGCTAACATTGATCATGGTTTGCCATTAAGCCAACTCTTGAAATATTTTTCAGTGTTTTACATTAAACATTAACAGCTATGTAATACTTTTTTTTCTTTTTTCTAAGAAAAGATGTTCAAGTACAAATATTAAAAGTATTTGAAACATTGAAAGATGAGCAGCACTTAAATCAGAAAGCTTTTCATTAAATACTGCACATTTTATCAGGCTGACAATAATTAATTCAGTGTATACAAACATATTAGTAACTTAGTTTAACTTGTTAATAGATAACTGAGGTAGGCCTACAGCTATTGAAACAAATATGTTGTACTTATATAATTTGCACTTCATATAAAATAATAGTTCATTTATGCAGGGAGGTGCTATTAGAAAATGGCAACTCCCTGATTTATATCATTATGATATATATTCAAGATAATGAAGTAAGAAGTGTAACTTTGTTTCCATATGGCTCCAACATTTTCCGGTCAAGATGCCAAATGAGTGTCAATGGTGACTGAGTGATTTTTGATAACAAGCTGATATAGGCTTTGATACTGATACTTTTGATTTTAATTTCTATATTATTATGCCATGAACCTCGGCCTAGATGTTTCTCAATTAATTTTCTTTTTATCGGTAGGTCTAGCAAATCTTATTGATATTGTAGTTCAACTTAAAAACAATTGATTCAATAAAACAAGCCCAATGCAAATCAGCTATTAAGCTTCTCCTATCCTAAATATAATGCTACACGTCTTTTTATTTTTATTGCATTTACAATTTCACAAATATTTTTATACCTTTAAATATATTATTCTAATATCATTTTTAATTTCTGCATTATTTGTTAAACAGTAAATCTAGGAACGTTAAGACTTAATCTTAACATTGTTCCATATTAAATGCTAGGCCTTATCATTTCAAATAACTACGGCCTAATTCATATCTTAAATGTATAGAGATTTTACGGACATGCTCATCACTACTTCTTATTAACCCACAATTGGGGTGCCATGAAATAAGTTTGATGATATCTTTGTAAGTAAGTTGTAATGTTGTGTACAGTATATTTAAAACTCGATCTAATGGGGCATAGGCATTCAATATGTGATTTTGAGACTGCAAATAGATGTGTGTTTGTAAAGGCATCTTTATTTGAATAAAGTTGATGGTGTGTAGTTTCTTTAACTAAACGGTACAATAATAACAAGTTTTCAAAGTTGATGCCTGCATTGAGAATTATAAAAACCTTTAAAAAAAATAACAAAGGTTGATGGTCTCTGTTGTTAAAAGAAACGTTTAGTATTACTTGGCGTGAAACAAAACCAGCGGTAACAGGTTAAAGTTACAGCATAGTGCGTTTGTTTTGCATGATTTATTTAAAAAATGTATTTTAGCTTAATTCAGTATGTATTTCAGCAATCATGTCTCTGTTTTTTTGCAGAAAAAGACAAGGTCTTGAACAATTCAGCAACCCATCTTGTTTTTAAAATGTGCATCGGTACTGTAGGTAGGCAACAATTTTGGTAAAGGTTGGCCTAATTTCTGCAAGAAATATTTTATGAAATCTTCTTATATATCTAGTATATGACTGAATATATGACTGAATATAATTACTGAAGGGTCAAATTATAATGCCTATGTAATGAACATGTGTGTAATGTATGTATTTACATGTAGACTTTGAATTAGATGAAGATTATTGCAGGTACTGAAACTAGTGTAAAGATATATTATATTTTACGGAAATGATATTTTTTTCTGCAGATGTTAATCATATTTGAAGAGATTTTAATCTATCTTCATTTGGTAATTCTTTGTGAAGGTGAATTGACCCAATGAAAGTATATGTACTTTTAATTAGCTCATATGCATAATCATACATTTGTAGCAGCTATTATTCAACACAAACAAACATAGGCTTTTGATATGGAGCTCTACATCCACACTGTACATATTAGCACATATTTTTTCTATGTTACAGTTGTGTAACAGCCTGACAGGTCACTAAAGCAGTACCTCATACTTGTGGTTAATTGTGATGGATGATATCTATCAGACAGCTAAAGAATATGTAAATTAGACATCTATATATAACGTCCAGTAAACAATTAAAGTAGATAAGAGTGACAATTGTTTCAGGTTTAGAAAAATGCCAGGTAGACATCTGAGGTAGATGCACATAAGAGTGGCAAATATTTGTCAGGTTTAACAAAATAATGTCAGATATACATCTAAAGTATATGTACATGTGTAAGAGTGACAAATAGTTGTCAGGTTTAACAAAAAATGTCAGATAGACATCTAAAGTAGATGTACATGTGTAAGAGTGACAAATAGCTGTCAGGTTTAACAAGAAAATGTCAGGTAGACATCTAAAGTAGATGTACATGTGTAAGAGTGACAAATAGTTGTCAGGTTTAACAAGAAAATGTCAGGTAGACATCTAAAGTAGATGTACATATATAATAATGACAAATAGCTCAGGTTTGACTTGCCATATTTTAGTATGCCAGTATGTGAAAAGGAATATACTAGGCATAATTTGATTTGTATCTCTTTACCTCATTAGAAGCTTAAAGGTATATAGTTGTGTATAGGCAAAAATAACTAAATTGTTTAAAATATAAACCATCATAGTTGCAAAACATTTTATAAAAATCAGTTAAACAGTGGTTAAATCTCAGGCCTCAATTTTCATACTTTATGCAAATTTTGTGATACAGCCTTACCGCAGGCCAGGACAGAGTTGACGTTTTCTTTAGGAAATACTTTGTAACTAAAATTTTGAGTATAAGAGTTTAGTGCTAAGAACTTTCCTATTCTTCAAGTTAGGTAAGAAATTAAAGATTGTGATTAGGGCATGCTGTGCAGTGATTGTGACTAGGACATGCAGTGCAGTGATTGTGACTAAGGCATGCAGTGCAGTGATTGTGACTAGGGCATGCAGTGCAGTGATTGTGACTAAGGCATGCAGTGCAGTGATTGTGACTAAGGCATGCAGTGCAGTGATTGTGACTAAGGCATGCAGTGCAGTGATTGTGACTAGGGCATGCAGTGCAGTGATTGTGACTAGGGCATGCAGTGCAGTGAATGTGACTAGGGCATGCAGTGCAGTGATTGTGACTAGGGCATGCAGTGCAGTGATTATGACTAGAGCATGCAGTGCAGTGATTGTGACTATAGCATGCAGTGCAGTAATTATCAAGAGAAGAACCTGCTTTTTTGCGCCAGAAAGTGGAA